>JAODAL010013904.1:0-89436 GCA_025379985.1 Phyllomedusa bahiana
AAGTTCCAAATGCTGTTGCCAGTCTGTGACTAAAATAGGCGGCCAGGAGCACCCAGGTGGTATCGATTCGGGCACCCCTAAAAAACGCAAGTTGTTTCGGCGTCTCTTTTTTCCCAGATCTTCGGTTTATTTGGAGAGTTCGATGGTGCGGAGGTGGTCTTTTAAAGGGGTTGGGGCGTTTTTCCACCCGGGGCAACTTTTTCCCCCCCATCTCCACTGTCTTGGATTCCAAGGGGGGGGCTATCTTTTGGGTTGTTTGAGATTTGCAAGGGGGCCCGGGCGTTGATTGAGGCCTGTTGAGGGTAAAAATTCCTTAAAAAAAGCGGGGCAGAATGCGAGAGACCCCCTGTGCAGTGCGCAACGAGGGGGAAGGGAATCCAGGTTGGCTTGCCCTCAAAAGACTGTGCCTGAGGTGTCAAAGGTGGTGCAGTTGTTGTGAGGTGTTGAGGGCCGACATTGTTGATGGAGGTGGGGAGTGTCGGGTGACCACTGTGGGGTTTGTAGTTGATTTCTTTTGTTTCTTTGGGAGTATTTTTTAATCTTTTGTGTATTTTTGCAGAAGAGCGGGTATTTCAAATGGGGTTGCCTGAGAAAAATTTTGTCCAAAATTTGTTTTTCCCCTCTTTTGGGTAAGGGGACGCCGAGTTTTGCTGTGGTCAGGTGTTATCAAAAGGGCTTCTTTGTGTTCCTGCGGGATAAGGCTAGGTAAAATAGTATAGGTGGGTGGCTTTTGGGGTGAGTGGATTTTCTGAGAGGTACATGCGGATAGTGTCCGAGACATGCTGGGTCACGTTAAATTTTGACCCTACATCGAATTCCTTTCTTATGGGGGGCTGTATTCCCCTTTTATGGGAGCAGGAAAAAAACCTGGCCACCTGGGTGGGGAAAACCGGGGGGGGGCCCAGTGACATTAGGTCAGGTATTTATCATGAAACTAATATAACACAAGTAATTTAATCCCCCCCAAAAGAACGCAATCAAGAGGTCCCAGTTAAACAGTTTTTTTGTGGGCCTGTTGCCCTTTTGGGGCAACCCCTGAAGAGTGGGTTATGTCTAGTGTCGGGTGATGTCAAGGCAATTTTTTGGGTACCAGGTCAGATGGGTGGGGAGTCATTTCAAAATGCGGGTCGTTTTTTTTAAAACTCAGACCCCTGGTCGGGAAAAAGTTAAAACCCGGTCTCTGTCTTCATGATAGGGTATTTTTTGTTAATTATAAGGATTATTTCAAAAGTAGTTGACTTCACTTTACCCACAAAATTCAGAGGCTGTATTTTGTACCACTAGAGGCACGTCCCTTCAACTAGTGTGAGGCTCCAGGGGTGAGAGCCCTTTGGAGATTTTAAAAAATTAGGTAATTAAACCCCAAGATTCTGTTGCTGTTGGATGTTAATGCTGTGCTATGTAATGGCTTGGCTACTGTGGATTTTTTAAAGTGACAGTTAAAATGTACAGCATGAAGATGTCTGCCAGTAAATGAGTTCGGGGGTCTAGAGATCGAAAACTTTTGAATGTCCTGGGCATTCAGTGATAATGCAGTAAAGTATTTGTTCAGTATTCCAGGCCCCCTTTGAATTCGCTGTGCTTAGTGGTATAGGGAGCAGAGTTGTCCTCGGGAAAGAGGAGGTGTAGGTCTGGTGGGGGTCACCCCATTCAGTGCCGACAGGAGAGACAGCTTTGTCTTTGGGGACGAAGTAAGAGGGGCCCGTTTCCCCAAAACTGTCCCTAAAAGAGGGCCCGTTTGTTTTGGGAAAAAAAGGGGCGGGGAAAAAATGGCGGATTTTCCCCCAAAAAGATTGGGGATGGGGGGGGGCCCCGCTGTGGGGCATGAATTTCTAGTGTCCACCGGGCCTGCGATGCCCCCCCTGAAATATCTACCTTGTTATTGGGGGGGGATTAGGGGCTTCCTTTTGGGATGGTGCGCCGGTTCTCCCCGCTGCGTTTGCGAGGGGCGTTTTGGTGTGGCGGTCCCCTCCGCTCTCTTTGTCTCCGGCCCGGGCGTCGGCCTCGAGTCGGGGAAGCTTGCCGCCCCAGACTCCTTTTCGGGTTTTCTGGGCCCCAGGGGTGTAGCTCGCAGGGTCCCGGGACGGGGCGGTCAGCGGTCCCTCGGGTTTCCGGCAGCGGGCCACCCCGCCCGGGCTTTTGCTCGCCCAAGGGCGCGGGGGTGATTTTCCTGGGGCTGGAGGTCCGTGGCTGGAAGGTCCCCGCTCTCCGTTCCCGTCCTTTGGTCCCGGGACTTCTGTTGCGCCCGTGTCTCCCTCTGTTTTTCCCCCTTTTTTCCCCGCCACGGTTGTGGCCCTACCGGTGTGGGGGTCCAGTGAGGCGGTTGTGGCCTCCGGACCACCGGGTCTTTTTGTTGGGGCTCTTTCGGGGGTTCTGGTGTCTGCTCTCACCCCCAGCAGGTTTTTTGGCAGGGAGGTAAAGCTGTGTCCCCGATGAGGGGGGTTTTTTCGCGCACAAAATCCCGGAGCTCACTAAGATTCGGCCGCCATCTTGGGGCCCCCCCCGGGAAAAGACTTTTCTATTTTGCCCATAAGTGTATGAAAAAAAATGAAAGGGGAGCTCTGATTGGTTGCTATGGGCAACATAGAAAGTCTTAGAGCTAGACAGTTTCCATACATAAGTTTTTAATAAAGATCTTTCTTTGAAGAACTTTGTACAAAATTACAGGGAGTAGAGGATGCTCGTAAGAAACCCTCACCATAAATTAAAAGAAGCTGCCCAAAAATGTAAAACACAAGGGCCCTTCCCCCAAAGCCATTCCAGTTTGAGCCTGGCAGACTATTGCCCTGAAGCAGAAGGAGGTGGATGAGACTGTGTTATATATATCCCTTCAAGTCTGATGCAAACAAATTCTTGTGGACCAAGAATTCTTAAAAGCTGAACCCTCAGCACCTAGGCTTTTATTACAGGGATCTTCTATGTGACATCTGCAGCCATCAACCTATGCAGAAGGTACTTGGAGATGGTGCAAGCAGCAGAGTCGAAATGTCCTTTCTTTCACTTTGTGGGCAACTGATCCATAGGGAGGAGAGACGGGTGACTGCTTCAACGTGAAAGCCACATCTTCCGGGCAAAGACATTGCCACCTGTCAAAGGATTTTCGCATGGGTGGGGACATTCCACCCTTAATGGTTACCATTTGAAACATTTCAAGTATTTGGTAAAACCCTACCACCTTAAGAGGTCCCCGCCCTTTTTTTTTGGGAAAAGTCTCTGTTCTCACCTATTATATGCTGCAGATCTGCTGGAGGTGTAGATTCCTTACAATGGAATCTCTAGAAATATATGGCAGGTTTTGATATAAGGTAGGTTATAAATCCAAAGTGTGACAATGCTGGTGCAATCCAAGCAACAACTAGCAACAGAATAAATTCAGCAGTCACATGAGGAGGCATGTGTGTGCCAGGAATGGAAGAGTGATAATGATAACTGTCTCTATGTTGTCCCTCAAAAGTTACATAGTTAGTACAATTGAAAAAAAGACATATGTCCATCAAGTTCAACCAAGGCTGGGGAAAATGTGGATGAAGCAAGGGAGATAAGGAGTTTTTTAGGTTTTATTTCCCCCAAATGATGAAGGTTTGAAACCCTAAGGCAAAGAACAAGTGCTCAAAGGGAAGAAAATTTCTAATCCCAGAGTTCCCCATCAGACGGGATCTAGAATTTTATTTGGTAATACGTATTTAAATTCTTTAGTTTCGGGGTCAAAAATATTAACCTTTTTTAAAACCCTCAGTTTTCCCTGCTGTGACCAGCTCCTCAGGTGGCTATTCCACACCTTTACAGTTCTCATAGTGAAGAAGGCTTTTCTCCTCTGGAGATGGAATCCCCTTTTCTCCAGATGAAGGGAATATCCCTTTGTCTTTTGAGGGGGCTTAAAGGGGTTTTGCCACCATGTAATGTTGACGTGGGAACCTCCCAAAAAGGGTATTTTTTCACTTTTCTAAATATATGTGATTAAAAAAAGTGAAAACTTGAGAGCTAAAGCATTTCTCAACCCCCTTGGTTACACAAAGCTTTTCCTTGTCACGCCCCGGGGCTGAAAAGGCCGCGCTTGGCTGAATCACTTCCTATCTGTGACAGGCAGAATGAAGGTCTTTTTTGGCACGGGTAGCAATATGTTTTTTTTGTTTCAGAATAAATAGCTGTAGTGTTATTATCCCCGCTTTATCTGTGAGAAACTTTCAAGTGCTGTTTAGAATGGTTTCTCTTTTGATAAGAAACACAAATTTAGTTTGTTATTTGAGTGAACATGTCCAGGATCCGTTATGCAGGCTCTTGCTTGGCTGTGTGTGTCTGTGTGCGTCTCGTGTCTTTTGCGTGATTTGTTTACATTCATAATGCTTAGCAGATAAGGTTTTTCTGGGCAGTGCCTTGAGGCTCTGTGTCTTTCTGTATTGAAACCTGTTGTTTGTTTATTAGTTCACTTTTGTTTTTAGACGTCCCCTTTTTTTCCTCCTCCCCCCCCCCTTCCCCCCTTTTCCACGCAGTTATGACTCGTTGATTTTGTTGCATCTTGCTTTTACTGAACGGAGGTCAGTACTTGGTCTGGGGGCAAAACCCCCTTTAAAAGGAAATAATTTTCCCCATATTTTTTTAGGGCCCTTTATTATCTATAAATTAATCATGTCCCCCAGAGCCGTCTTTTCTCCAGACTAAATAAGTTCAACCTTCTAACCTCTCCAAATAACTAAGGTGCTCCAGTCCCCTTATAGGTTTGGTTGCTCGTCTTTTCACTCTCTCTAGCTTCATGACATCATTTCTATAAAAAGGGAGCCCGAAAAGAACAGCATATTCTAAAGGGGGTCGTCCAATGCTTTATAAACAGTAATATTACTCCCCGTCCCGTCTATGCCTCTTAAAACCGCCAATACAAAAAGCCCACATCCTCTTAACCTGTGATTCTCCCAAAATTTCCCCCTAGGACATAGATGTTGAGATTATTATACCAAGATGCAGAACTTTACATTTATCAAAATTGAATTTTATTTGCCAAATGGATGCTCAAAAGTTCGTGTGTCCGGTGTGTCCACACATTTTCATACACTCAAAGGGTTGGTGTCAAAATGCAAGAATAAAACAGGCTATTTAAACCCTTCCTATATCATTAAAAAATACAATGAATAAAAAAAGGACCAGAAAATGAGCCCTTTGGGGTAACATCTATAACGGGAACCCTTCAGAGGAAACGTCTTTTTTCCCGTTTTTTTAAACCAATTAACACTGTTATTTTAAAAACCAAAAGTTTCAAATTAAACCCCTAGGCTTTTGAGGGACAGGTCAAAGCCTTTTTTTAAAATCTAAAACATAATCCACAGCCGCCCCGTGTCCCGTTTACCACCCCTTCATAAAAAGTCAGGTTGTCTAAAAACTTCTGTCCTTTGTAAAACCATCTGGCAAAACATTATAATGTTTATTCGCCACTTTTCCTGTTATTCCCCTTGCTTCCCCCAACCAGAACCCCTATCCTGAGTCCCCTGCCCCTTTTCCCCCAAAGTCCCCAAGTACAACTGACCATAAATAGGGAACCCCAAACAGGATGGGCCAGCCCAACTCCGGGTAGAAAAGGGAGTAAATTAAAATAAGAGAGGGTATCCCAAGTGGTGTTAAATAGAGCCCCAAAAATTGTTTAAAAACGTGAAGGGGATTTATTATTAATAAAAGGAAGTAGACCGGAGAAATGATAAAAGTCCTGATTTGTGACAACCTTAAATAAGGAATGTTATCGATTAAGGGGGAAATTTTTAAAAAAATATTACCCGTGTTATTTTAAAAGATGTGTTTAGTCTTTGTTTAACGTGGGTTTAAATTTGTTAGAGACGAGCTCCCACTCTGCAATCTCTCTATCCCCTAGCCGTGAATACTAGTGGGGAAAAAAAACTTGGTTGATGTTGAGGGATTTTTTTGCTTTGTTTGCCAAGAGTTCATGTTTTAAGTATGCATCGCAGCTAAAATTATACAAGGTTTAATAGATGGGAGTGTTTTTTATAAGGCAATTTTTTTAATTTGGGGTCCCCATTTTTTGTTATTGTATGAAATGTATTGTCCAGTTTGATCGTTGGGTGCACTACTAGGCGTTTTAAGATAGATTTAGGGAAACATTTGTATGGTATTTCTGTGCAGATAGATGGTTCCAAAGTGTCTAAAAACTTTTTTCATGAACTCAAGGCAATGTGTCAGGTATAAAGTATATGTTTGGAATCTGTCCCCCATTTGGAGGGGAGGTGACCTAAAGGGGCAACTGTTAAATAAGAGGGTTATTGGATTTTGATGTTTAATTCGTTACCTATGGTCTTAAATTTTTTAGGATTTATTTTAAAATATTGAAATGTTTTTCCTTTTTTTTTTTTTTCCCCTCTTGTGTCCCAGCCTGGGGTTGCCTATAAATGGTTAACATCATGGGGAACCCTTTTTTATGAAAAGGTCTTTTGATCCGAAACATGTCAGAGGTG
This sequence comes from Phyllomedusa bahiana, assembly GCA_025379985.1. Classification (NCBI taxonomy): domain Eukaryota; kingdom Metazoa; phylum Chordata; class Amphibia; order Anura; family Hylidae; genus Phyllomedusa; species Phyllomedusa bahiana. Next base: position 6,453 of record JAODAL010013904.1, read on the forward strand.
CTGGTATTTTTGCTTGTCCTTTTAATGTTTTTAATGGTTGGATATGATTTTTAAACCAATAAAAATTTTTTATTTTTTCACTGTTCACCCTGGAGTTCGGCTGGTTCCATCCTGCTTGTTTCCTATTTAAGTTTAAAGCAGTACAAGGCACTGCGGTACCGTGCCGGCTATTTCAGGTGAGCTGAATTTTCTTGTATTTTACAACTGACCATAATACAGCAAGTAGCTACAGGAGACAACGATAACTGGGCAGGGCCCAACAGGAACTAGACAAACACCAAATCTATATTTCTTTATGGCTACAATGTCCAAAACTAGACCAACACTAGACCGACATGCTACTTCTACCTAATGAGATATCTCATCTCTTTTGAGCCACAGTCAACGCCTCTCATCTAGCCAGCCAGTAAGTTGTATTCTGCACTGATGAGCTGTCTGTAGATGAACAAATTGACATGGCTTGAATCCCCTTTACAAGGCTCTGTAAGTCAGATGTGACTTGTGACTACACCCAATAGATGGGCTATACAATACATGGAAACCTCTGCCCTTTTAGCAGTGGTATGCCACTGGTAATGGTGTGCGTGTGTATCTATATATGCCGCAACCCTGCCAGTGGCACCCAGGTTAACATTGTGTTATTCAGAGATGGTTTTTTTTGCGGAACTATACGTTGTATTTGGCATATATTGCTTTTAATCTATATAGGGAGGAAGGGATGCCTCCATTTTGGTTTCCTGCACTACGCCCACCTTCACAGGCTGTTATATCAGTGCAGCATGTTTGCAAGGTTGGTGTTTTTTTATTTTTCTCTCTGGATAATGGAGGTCGATTGACCCTATGAGAAGTCTGAATTTGGCTCTATTGAGAGGCAAAGATAGCGTAGTACAACCCGACCTGAGATCACGTTGTAAGCCGTGGGTGGCTTAAACATTTTTTGATCAAAACGTGTGAACTAAGAATCTCAAAGTTTTTTACACCCAATAGATGGCACTGAAGAGTTACACTCAAATAACATTTAAATATACTAAAAGGCTTATGGGAAGAGAGTTGCTAGTAGCAGGGGTGTCACTAGGCTGTTTTATTCGGGGCTCGGGCCCCGAATAAAACCCCCTGTGCCCCGAGTCTCCCGGGCTCCAGGCCTCTGCGCTGGGCCTGGAGCACCGACTGGCTCTTCAGCTGCATGTGCGTCCGCTGGACGCACACACAGCTGAGTGCTTCTGCAGGGCAGAGAGCGAGCGCTCCCTGCCCCGCAGATAGTGTCGGACCCGCAGGTCCTACACCGCGAGGCCGCCGGGTCCTCACAGCGCTGAGGACCCGCCGCGGCCCCGTGCGCCTCAGCCGGCAGCATCGCGATGACATCACGTCATCGCGACGCTACCTGTCCTCCGGCGCACAGCGCGTCATAGGCTGTGCGCCCGAGGAGCTGCCGGAGGAGCGCGGGCTGAAGAGGACGGAGCGCGCTCGCCGGGGGAGTTAAGGTGAGTATTAATGTTGTTATTTTTATAGCGTTTACCTGCCTCAGTGCCCCCATATACTGCCTGTGCCCCTATAATGCCTGCCTGTGGCCCCCATATCCCTGCCTGTGGCCCCCCATATCCCTGCCTGTGGCCCCCATATCCCTGCTGTGGCCCCATATGCTGCCTGTGCCCCTATAATGCCTGCCTGTGGCCCCCATATCCCTGCCTGTGCCCCTATAATGCCTGCCTGTGGCCCCCATATCCCTGCCTGTGCCCCTATAATGCCTGCCTGTGGCCCCCTATCCTGCCTGTGGCCCCCATATCCCTGCTGTGGCCCCCATATCCCTGCTGTGGCCCCCATATGCTGCCTGTGCCCCTATAATGCCTGCCTGTGGCCCCCATATCCCTGCCTGTGCCCGATAATGCCTGCCTGTGGCCCCCATATCCCTGCCTGTGCCCCTATAATGCCTGCCTGTGGCCCCCTATCCCTGCCTGTGCCCTATAATGCCTGCCTGTGGCCCCCATATCCCTGCCTGTGGCCCCCATATACTGCCTGTGGCCCCCATATCCCTGCCTGTGGCCCTCATATCCCTGCCTGTGCCCCCATATCCCTGCTGTGGCCCCCATATGCTGCCTGTGCCCCTATAATGCCTGCCTGTGGCCCCCATATCCCTGCCTGTGGCCCCCATATGCTGCCTGTGGCCCCCATATCCCTGCCTGTGGCCCCCATATGCTGCCTGTGGCCCCCATATCCCTGCCTGTGGCCCCTTTTTCCGGCTGCCTGTGCGCCTATAATGCCTGCCTGTGGCCCTCATATCCCTGCCTGTGACCCCCCATATACTGCCTGTGGCCCCCATATACTGCCTGTGCCCCTATATACCTGCCTGTGGCCCCCATATACTGCCTGTGCCCCTATATACCTGCCTGTGGCCCCCATATACTGCCTGTGCCCCTATATACCTGCCTGTGCCCCCATATACCTGCCTGTGGCCCCCATATACCTGCCTGTGGCCCCCATATACCTGCCTGTGGCCCCTATATACTGCCTCAGTGCCCCTATATACTGCCTCAGTGCCCCTATATATTGCCTGTACCCCATATACTGCCTCAGTGCCCCCATATACTGCCTCAGTGCCCCTATATACCTGCTTGTGGCCCCCATATACTGCCTGTGGCCCCATATACTGCCTCAGTGCCCCCATATACTGCTTGTGGCCCCATATACTGCCTCAGTGCCCCTATATACCTGCCTGTGGCCACTATATACCTGCCTGTGGCCCCATATACTGCCTTTGCCCCCTATATACTGCCTTTGGCCCCATATACCTGCCTTTGGCCCCATATACCTGCCTGTGACCCCTATATACTGCCTCAGTGCTCCTATATACCTGCCTGTGGCCCCCATATCCCTGCCTGTGGCCCCCATATCCCTGCCTGTGGCCCCCATATCCCTGCCTGTGGCCCCTATATACTGCCTCAGTGCCCCTATATACCTGCCTGTGGCCCCATATACTGCTTCAGTGCCCCTATATACCTAACTGAGGGGACTGCTATACCTATAATTAAGGAGTTGCTGGAAATGTGAGGATTCTAAGATATTTGTGTCCAAATCCTCAGGGACGAGTCTTGGCCGGGAGCAATCAGCATGAAGGTGTGAACCGGATGGAGAAGAAAAGGGAAAGTGAACGACGCTGATCAGAAAAGACGTCTCCGGTGAGTCACCAAATGTAACTGCAGTGCAATCACTTATATTTCTGCAGAGCGTCTACATACAACTAGTATCTACCACTATATGGCCCCTGTATGGCGGTGGTATATGTAATCAGAACCTGTGTACAGCTGATAGTCACATGTGGGGGTTGCGTTCGGTCAGGGTCTGGCAGGATTATTTGAGCCTTAAGTAGTAATAGTTTGGGGTCCTGCTTTTGTAGGAGGGTTTTAATAACAATCACTTTTCTGATAGATTTGCTCCATGTGTAGGTGTATGTTTTGGTGACTGTTTAGGGGTATTGTCATATGAAGGTGAGAAGTTTTGAAAAAGTAAATTTGTCATTGGTGATTTTTACTGTACAGTGACTGCTGAGGAGATGGACGTGATCTGTGTGGGATGTGCAGAAAATTAGTGACAGGAACAGAAGGTTTTTCTCTGTAAAAAAAACATCCGCAGGTTCACAATGAGGCGTGAAAAATGTCGTGTGCACCCAGCCCTACCCAGAAAAACACAAAGGGCCCGAGCCCCGGATGTTTTAGGACCCTAGCAACGCCCCTGGCTAGTAGTATAATGTTGTACCATGTTAGCCATAGAAAGTAGTAGAAGAGTGAAGAAATCAGACAATCCCTTTTAGAGGCTAACTGAGTATATTTGATGGTGAGCTTTCGAGAGAGAGAGGAAGAGAGTTGAAAATGCGTTAACACACCAACATGCTGCTTCTTCGTAATGAGATACCTCACCCCTTTCAAGCAAAACTAGACCAAAAATGACTGACACAAAAAACTTTTTCAGTCTAACACAACTGACCGACACTAGACAGAACAATCCCACAGGACTAGACAAGAACTATATAGTGAACTACAGTGTGGATTATCCACACCACGGATTTCATATATGTGGTACAGAAAAAAGTATGAACATGTCTATTGTTTCTAGCGGATCATCGCCAGATCCAGCTCCAACATGAGTGACGAAAGTTAGTCCCATTGATTTGGGACTAACCCACATCTAAATCAGAGGTGAATACCACCTGTGTAAAGTAAAAATAATCTGCAAAATTCCGAGATGGATTTCTACAGAGAATCACAAGTCAGTTTTTTTTCAATAGGAAAAGTCCAATGTGTATGTGTAGGGTATGTTCACATGATGTACTGCGGTGCGTACTGAACGCGGCGCAGTAAATTGTGTCTTTCGGGAGCTTGCACTAATACTCGTTACTCGTGGCGCGTATTCGCCGCAAGTAATTGACATGTCACGAGAGCTATGGATTACCGCAATTTCGGCACGCATCTTGCCCCTATTAGAGCGCAAATACACGGTGAAATGCGCACTGAAATTACGCAATGTGAACATACCCTTAGAGTCACAGTTTTCTTCCTTCTCGGGGAAGCTTGTTTACATCATCTATATTAAATAATGATTGATCTTCCTGATTATTATTGACTGGTAACTATGATATGTATTATCAGTAGATCCCTCACAAGATATTGACTGTGTTCATAACCTCCCTGATTATTTCCCAGCATCCCCTGTGATGACGCTGGAGAAGGACATTGAGAAGAGTCTCCTGATCTGTGAGGCCGACAGATTTTACCCTGAGAACCTCAGCTTATCCTGGGATATCTCTCCCAATAACAGCCGAGCTCTGGAGATCCTGACTGAGATGGTAGAAAATGAAGATGGTTCCTACACCAAGAGATCCATCCTGAACATGACAGGAGGCGAGCGATGGGGGAGGATTGAATGTCATCTACAGCATATGACCCTCAATAAGACCTTGTACTACCATGGTGAGTGATAGGACAGGTATAATGCAGCCATATTTCACCCACAATATTTTGGCCATAAGAACCCCATGCTATATGGCTGGTTGTATTTCTAATGACTTCATATAGTAGCTGTATGTATTTCCTCCAACTTATACCAGCATGGTCCATATCACTCTATACAATGATATGTTTAACATAAACTGTATATGCTATACAAATATGATTATTATTCACTGTGGTCCTTTTCACTATATAAAAAAAAGATGTAAAATTTACACTGGCTTTAGATTTTATAATTACAGTTGAAACCTGTATATAGTGATATGGAGCATGCTGGTATAACCTGGGGATCTTTGTATATAGTGATATGGAACATGCTGGTATAACCTGGGGATCTCCTGTATATAGTAATATAGAGCATGCGGGTATAACCTGGGGATCTCCTGTGTATAATGATATGGAACATGCTGGTATAACCTGAAGATCTCCTGTATATAGTGATATGGAGCATGCTGGTATAACCTGGGGATCTCCTGTATATAGTGATATGGAGCATGCTGGTATAACCTGGGGATCTCTGTATATAGTGATATGGAGCATGCTGGTGTAACCTGGGGATCTCCTGTATATAGTAATATAGAGCATGCGGGTATAACCTGGGGATCTCCTGTGTATAGTGATATGGAGCATGCTGGTATAACCTGAGGATCTCCTGTATATAGTGATATGGAGCATGCTGGTATAACCTGGGGATCTCCTGTGTATAGTGATACTCTTTTATTGAATACAAAGATGAAACCATACACCAATATACTTTACAAAATATTTACAATAACATGTACAAAACTTATTATGACCCTGACCTGGTCCAGTCCATCCATCCATATCATTCGTCCATATTTATTTACATTATATACACTTCCCTGCTGGCCCACCCTAATCTAGATCCTATATACAACATATACACTATATACAATATATACATTATTTACAATATATCTTGCTTCCTATCTATATTTTTCCCATTCCCAATTCCCACAGTTCCTTATCCCTGAGTTCTGGTTTCCATAGGGTTTTTTTATGAAAGTTGGACCAGACTCATTTTTCTCTCCCCCCTTATAAACCACCACCCTACCTATTTAAATACCTTTTTAATTTTTTTTTAATTATTTTATACCTTATCTCTTGACTATATTTTACCCACTCCCAGTCCCCAAAGTGCCACAGTCCTTATCCCTGAGTTCTGGTTCCCATAGGTCTAATATCTTTGTTCAGTCCCTCTGATGGGGCCAGACTCATTCCTCCCCCTCCCCCTTTTTAAACCACCACCCAACCTATCTAAATACCCTCTCTTTTTTTATTTTTTTTATTTAATAATACCCTCATTTATGTACTCTTCAGAACCTATATCCTTATGTGCTATACAACCTAAACACAAATCTTATATCCTCATGTACTATACAACCTATATACAATCCTTACTTCCTACCCATCCCCTCTGAAGGCTCCGGTTCGGTCTCTGTAAGCCTTTCACCGTCAACTATGAAAACAAAACAAAAAGCTAAGTGTAAGCATTAGCCCACCACCGGGGTAGTAGAGGTCGAGAGATCAGGGAACCCTGAAGGACAACCCCCTCCAAAGGGTCGATGCCCTCCTGACCCCCAACCTCTCAAACTCCACAGAACGTACCTTCACCAGATCGTCCAAAATGTGCCTAACCACCGTTTCCTCGGGAAGATTTTTTCTCTGTCGCGTCGCCACTAAGCACCGTGCGCACCAAGTGTGATACCTGACCACTGAACTAACTATGAATAAAGTGCACGGGTCCCTACCACCAGGGTGTTTGAATGTTCCATATACCCACTCCGCATAGGAGAGGCCTGCCAAACCTGGCCAACCTATGGAAGCACCCACCCTTTTGTACACCTCTGCATTGTAGGGGCAATGGAGGAGGAAGTGTTCCATGCTTTCCAGCATGCCACCACATTCCTCCCAAGGGCAATTTCTGTCCTCGGAGTTCAAAAACTTCACATTGTCCCTCACATGCAGCTTACCATGGAAGCAGCGCCAGGTCGTATCCCAAATTTTCTGCGGGATCCTCGCTGAATTCAATAAATGTAACCCTACCCTCAGATCCTGACCTGGGCAATCTTTGAGGGCCAAAGGAGTCTGAAAATGGGTAGACAACACCCTCTCATCCAGGGATTTCCTGGAGTAATTATCTCCGTCATTCCCAGACCCCATCGGCAGATGGTCTTCAGGGTCAGTGCAACGTAAGCCGGGAAATATTGTCCTGACACGCGGAAGATCCTCACGCGACCTCCTGACTCCCATTCCTGGAAGTGGAACTGAAACCACTCCCAGCAGGAGACTACCCACATAGGAGAGCCCTTGTCCCAAAGGGGGGCTATATTGATCTTAATAAAGTTATTTGTAAGAAATACCACGGGGTTAACCATACCTAACCCCCCTAGTCTCCTCATATGGTATGTCACCTCCCTTTTGATCAGGTTAAGTATGTTTCCCCATAACATCTAGAACAGACTACAGATCCATACCCAGAAAAACCCAGCAAAATTTACACACTGCCCAAATAGATGAATGATGGGAGCAGGAAAGTTTTGATCAAGTCCACCCTCTCTCTAAGGGTTAAAGACCACCCTTTCCACTGATCCACTTTCCGAGCGGCATTGTTTAGCCTGTCCTCTCAGTTTTTCTTCGTGTAATCCCCCTGGCTGAATTCAATGCCCAGTATCTTAATTGTCGTCTAGGGCACAGGGAAGGTGTCCGGAAGGTCAAAAGATGTTTTTTCCGTTCCCAACCAAAGACTTTCACACTTATCCCGATTGATCTTGGACCCAGATGTCTCCGAGAATCACCTTCAACTTCTGCCATCACCCAATCTGCCTCCTATGAGGAAGAGACAATCAGAGTGACGTCGTCCGCAGAAGTCATGACCCTCAAGGAAGGTGGCGAGCCCGCAGGCCCATCCTCACCCCCACCAACGGTCCACAATGTAGCCTTCGAAGGAAGGGGTCAATCGCAAACACGTATAGCAAGGGGATGAGAGGACAGCAGTGACGTACACCGGACCCCACCTCGAAAGGCTGACCAATCCATCCATTCACAAGTGGAAAGCTCTCAGCCCCTTTGTACAGTGTTTTTAGCCAATTACGAACTCCCCGGCAGACCATATCTCAGGAGAGTGGACCAGTGATACTCATGGTTGACCCGATCAAAAGCTTTTGCCTGATCCAGGGACAGTGTGAACCCCTTCCAATGGCCTGCCCTGCCCCACTCCACAGCCTCCCTGACACCAAGGACCGCACTAATGGTGCTACGACCGGGAACGGAACAGTGTTGGGCCGGAGAAAGAAGCTCTGAGGCAAATTTTATCAGCCTATTAAAAAGCACTTTTGCCAGGATCTTTCTGTCCACATTGAGTAGCGCTATGGGACGCCAGTTCTCAATGCGGGACGGATCCTTACCCTTTGACAGGAGCTGACCTCCTCATTGACCTGGGCAGAGTACCAGAGGATAAGCACTCATTTATGACCTCGGTCAAGATGTCCTTTAAGATCTTGTAAAACTCAGATGTTAAACCATCCGGACTGGGGGTCTTCTTGAGGGTTAAGCCGTCAATAGCCACCTCTACTTCCTCCTCTCTGATCATGCTTGCCAAATCCTCAAAAGAGAGGCTTACTCCTGGCTCGGGAATACTTTCAGCCAGAAACGCCGAACATTTGTCTCGATTTAACTCTCTCTTGTCCAAAAGATGACAGTAGAATGACCTAACGATTTCCAAGATCTCTGAACTGAACTTCATCAGAGATCCTGTACTCTCCTTTAGGCCCGTAACTATTTTGCTACTAACCGACATCCTGCAGTTCTTGTAAGGGTCGGGGGAGCGGTACCTGCCAAAGTCCCTTTCAAAAACTAAGGATGCGTGCCTGTCATACTGACATCCCTTGAGCAAGGCTTTAACTCTGGAGACCTCATCACGGTCACCTCCAGTCGAGACTAAATGTTCGAGTTTTCTCCTCAGGCTCTGATACAGGCGGTACCTGTTCAAGCTTCTGAGGTTAGAGGTCTGGCGGAAGAACACCGCTGCCCTTTTCCCACCACTCTGACTTACTACTGCATAAGCCCAGTAAAGGAATCTGACTCTGCAGGAAATCCTCAAAAGATTGTCTAATCTCCGTCTCTTCCAGGAGTGACGAATTAAGCTTCCAATAACCCCTTCCCATACGGGGGGTCTCTGCAACATTCAAAGAAAACAAAATCATACAGTGGTCGGAGAACTCTACCTCTGTCACCGATAGCGGTGACGAGACAGAGTCCTCCTTTAAATAAAACCTATCTATCCTAGACCTAATCTCACTACCTCTATGATAGGTGAACCCTCTGTGGCCTGGGGTGTGCCTGATGTGGACATCCACCAGGCGAGCCTCACTAACTATTCTACTAAGTACGACGCCATCATGAGCCACACCTCTGGCACTTCCCCTATCCTGAGATTCCGTGACGGTGTTGAAATCTCCGCCAAAGATGACTTGCCGGCTCGTAAAAAGGAAAGGCTTAATCCTCGTAAAGAGACATTTCCTCTCCCACGCGATCTGGGGGGCATAGATGTTTATGAGCCTGAGCTCCTGTCCCTTCACGAGAACATCTAAGATCAGACACCTCCCCATTTCGAGCTCGATCACCCGTCTGCATTCAACCGCGGCGGTAAAAAGAACCGCCACTCCGGAATATGGCTCGGCAGCAAGAGACCAGTAAGAAGGCCCTGCTCGCCATTCCCTTCTTGCCTTCCTCATATCCGCCTGATCCGTCAATCTGGTCTCTTGCAAGAAGAAAACATCAGCTTCAACACGGCTGAAAAAATCAAACGCCGTATATCTAGCCACATTAGATTTTACGCTGGCCACATTAATACTGGCCAGCGTCAACGGAGTCGGTGCCGCCATCATTGATGATCGAGCTCGACAGCCTTCTTTTTACCGATGCCTCCGTCAGTCTCCTCATCAGAGACCACGGGTTTTAGTCTCTTCAGACTGACGGAGACATCCATTCCTACCTCACCCTTTTCTACATTTTTTCCACCCCCACCACCACTCACTTCTTTACCACCACCCCCACCTCTATCTCTATCTTGCCTAGCATCCCTTTTCCCGGATTTTTTAGAGCTCTTGGAGCCACCACCAGCGCCACTCCCCGAAGGCTCTCCTGCCCTTTTTGGCACCCCGTCCTCTTCTTCCTCCTCCCCTGAAGAAGGGGAAAGGTTTCCGAGCACATGGAACCTATTGGAGGTCTTGGTCAAAGGGGGGGGTTTACCCTGCCTTCCTTTGCACGGCACCTGGCTACTCAGGGTTAATGGGATGGAGTGGTCCCACTCCAGTGAGGTTGAGGCGCCTGCCCTCTCCCTCGCTCTCTCCTCCCCCTTTTTTGCACCCCTTTGTGTGGGCCGCTTCTCCCTTTCACCCTCACCACTCTCCGAGTGATGAGAAGCTGCTGGGAGAGCGGCCTCCTCCTCTTTCTCTATCCTCCTGGTCTCCTCTACGTCACTTTCCCTCAGGGCCTCAGATTGTTCAGTGCCGGAGGCCACATCTGGGTTAAAGATCTGGGAACCCCCGGTATGGGTCCATGGAGCCCCCTCCCTCTCCTTTCTGCGGATCTCCATGCGCCTCAGCTGTGCTGTCGATTTCTTTCTCTTTATCATTGGCCCCTCTGCTCTTTCACCATTACCGTTGTTACCTTCACCGCCTTCCCTCCCAATGTCCTCTGGCCCTGCTCTCCCTTCCTCCTGCCTAGAGGACATCAGGTTAGTAAAAAAATGAGGGCAAAGCCTGAAGGGATGACCGAGGTCACCACACAAGTTGCAGCAAATCTTACCACACGATGCAGCTTGATGACCTATCCCCCCACACATTGCACACACCTGAGCCTTACATTGTGGCAGAGCTTCGGCTGCCCCTGGTAGAAGACCAGGATTCGGTCTCTTCCCAAGAAAGCGGAGGATGGGATATGGGTGACGGTGTTACCTGAGACTTTGAGCTTAACCATAAAAGTCCAGGCCCCTGACCAGATGCCATGCTCATCCCTGATCTTAGTTGGGATCTGTGTGACCTCTCCGTACCTACTTAGCCAGGTTTCGATGTCAACATAAGAGAGAAACTCGTTACTGGTCAGAACGGTCACTTTCTTAACATGATTTTGGCGGGAAATTGCTTGGGCCTCAAAATCCTGCCACTCGGGCGAATACTTCTTAACCTCGTGACGGGACCAAAAGAGTTCTAGACCCTCGGCCCGCACAAAGCTAATGTCGTATATCGGGGACCCAGAAGGGTGGATCAGGGCAAAGATGTCAAGTGCCCTGAACTCCATCCCAAACAGGAGCTCCACCACCCTGGCCCTAGGGGGACTAGCGTCACTGCCGACCCATCTGAGACGGACCACATTCCTCCTGGGTACTCCCTGTCCGGCTGTAGGAGGGGGCCTGGCTCCCCCTGCTCCTGTCCTTTGCTCTCGGAAGGCGGAGAACCCTTGCCTCTCCATCTAAAAGGATAATGGGATCTCCCTCCCCTCTATGGTGACCGACTCCTCCCCATTCTTTAGAGCCTCCAAGAAGCGATGCTGATTTTCCTTACTTCCTGTAACCGGTAGCGGCAACCTAGAACCTCCCTCCCCCCAGCCACCACTGTAGCGTAGCTCCTCCCCCTGCTTGTTCCTAAGGCGGAGGGACCTGGTGCGGCTGGGGGGGGGGGGAGGTGGTGGGCCAGTGCCCTCCCCCTTACTACAAAAAGGGCAATACACTACGTGGAAATCCCTAAAGAAGCATTTATGCTATCTATCATACATGAAAAAACTTTGAGACTCTCGGTCACATATTTTGATCAAAAGATGTTTAAGCTGCCCACGACTTTCAACGTGATCTCAAATCGGGCAGTCCTATCCTATCTTTACCTCTCAATCGAGCCAATCTGGCCTCTCGCTGGGTCAACCGACCTCCATTATTCAGAGAGAAAAAATAAAAAACACCCAACCTGCAAAGCTGCCCTTCTTATGACAGCCTGTGAGAGTGGGCGGGGACAGAAACCCAAAATGGAAGCACCCCTTCCTTCCCATATAGGTTAAAATCAATGTACACCAAGTATAACGTATGTTTCTGCACACAAAAACATTTCTGAAAAAACGTATGCAAACCTGGGTGCCACTGGCAGGGCTGCGGCACACATGTAATTATACATGTACACACACAGACCGCCGCCAGCGGCACATTTCTGCAAAAAGGGCAATACACTACGTGGAAATCCCTAAAGAAGCATTTATGCTATCTATCATACATGAAAAAACTTTGAGACTCTCGGTTCACATATTTTGATCAAAAGATGTTTAAGCTGCCCAGCGGGAGGCCTGATTGGCTCGATTGAGAGGTAAAGATAGGATAGGACGGCCCGATTTTGAGATCACGTTGAAAGTCGTGGGCAGCTTAAACATCTTTTGATCAAAATATGTGAACCGAGAAAAGTTTTTTCATGTATGATAGATAGCATAAATGCTTCTTTAGGGATTTCCACGTAGTGTATTGCCCTTTTTGCAGAAATGTGCCGCTGGCGGCGGACAGTGTGTGAACAAGAATAAAACCATGTGTGCCGCAGCCCTGCCAGTGGCACCCAGGTTTGCATAAGTTTTTTCAGAAATGTTTTTGTGTGCAGAAACATACGTTATACTTGGTGTACATTGATTTTAACCTATATGGGAAGGAAGGGGTGCTTCCATTTTGGGTTTCTGTCCCCGCCCACTCTCACAGGCTGTCATAAGAAGGGCAGCTTTGCAGGTTGGGTTTTTTTATTTTTTCTCTCTGAATAATGGAGGTCGGTTGACCCAGCGAGAGGGCCCAAAAAAAGTTTGGGCTCGTTTGAGGGTAAAGAAAAAAAAGGGCCCTCCCCCGTTTTGGGAGATCACTTTGAAAGTGGTGGGCAGTTTTAAAAAATTTTTTGATCAAAATATGTGAACCGAGAGTCTAAAAGTTTTTTCCCCCCTTATAGGGCACAGTTTTTCCCCATTACACCTTTTTCCCCCCGTTGTCATTTGCCCCTCCCACTTGTTTCTTAGACATTTCCACTTTCACCCCCCCTTTCCCACCCCACCCCGCCAAAAATTGCCCCAAAACACTCCCCCCCCAAAAATTTTTCCCCACACCTCCCCAACATTCATCCCCCCACCCCCCCAAAAATTCGTCACATCTTTTTGTTTTTTGGGTCCTTCCTCCCTGCCTCCCCCCAAACCCCCCTCCCTCCGCATTCTTTACCTGGACCACCCATTATTTATGGATTTGCCTTTTTTCCCTGGGGGTGAGGGGACGGGGGTTTTGGGGCCCTTTGAAAAAATTGAATCTTGAAAAATTCTCCGGGAAAGTTTTCCTGATTATTGCACAGCAACCCCAAAACTTGTCCCATTTTTTTCTCACCCCGGGAGCCGCCTACACTAGATCCTGGCTGGGTGTTTTTAAAAAACCCCCCCCGGGGGGGATGGGCCCAAACACTAACGGGGTGTCCCCCCCCACAACCTTTTTTGGGACCTCCTTTTTTTCCTTTTTTCCCCTTTTTCTTCGGGGAAGTAAATTCCCAAGGGCAAAGGACTAAAGGGTTAAACCGGGGGTTTCAACGGGAAAAATTTTTGGGCCCATTAACACCCCACCCGGTCCTCTTTTTCCCCTTTCCCTTCCTCATAAACCCCCCTCCTGACCACTTCCCCCCCCGCACATCCCGGCACTTGGTTTGGGGGGTTCCCCACTATCCCCCTGGGATTTTTTCTTAGGATGTTTTCATAACCCCTTTTGCGGGCGGAGGGGCCCTGTCCCCTAATTTGGGGGAACCCTGTAGAGAGAGGGACCCCTTTTCCTTCTTCCTCCCTCCCTCTGCTGTCCCTATCACCTTTTCCCTCGCCCCCTTTAAACCTCTTTTTCCTCTTCGTCCCCCCCCCCTTCCTCTTTTTCCCTTTTTTTTCCCATTTTTGTTTTACCAATCTGCTTTTCTCTAAATCTAATGCCCTTGGTAATTTTCCCCTTTAAAAGGGGGCCCACTATTTTCCATATCGGGGGGTTTTTTTTTTTCTTTCTTATTATTTTTTTTGATTTACTCTTGTATGCCATTTATGTCTTTTTTTAAAACTTTTCCTTTTCCTAGCGGGGGTGTTTTTAAATTTTTAAAATTTTAAATGTAAATTTTTCCCCTTCTAAAATTGCCCTATTTCTCCCCCCCACTTTCCTCAAATTCTTGATAAAAAGGGGGCCATAGGGGAAACCCAAAACGCAAAGGCGATCCGCTGACACCAAAACGCCCCAATTTTTAGGGGGGTTAGGGCAAAACCCCCTTTTTCCGGGTTTCCTAAAATTTTTGGGCCCAAAATTCTTTTACTTATTTTTAATGGGTGATAACATTTGGGCTGATTTTTCCCGGCGGGGGGACTAATCCCTGGGCTAATGCTATTTTTGGGATTTCTGGGCTAGGGGTGACTCCGCTACTTTTTCCCCTCTCCACTGTTTTTTATTTAGAAATTAAATTTTTGTTTTTTTTCAAATTTCCCTTTTAAGACATTATCACACACACATCTCCATTTCTAAGTTAGAGTTCCCTCTACTGGTCAGAGGCGCAATTGCACCCCCATATTATTTTTAAACCAATGTTAAACGCTCCCCAAAAGGGGGCCAAGGCGCACTACACCCAATTCCCCGTTTACAATTTTCCCCAATTTGAGCTGCTAGAAAGCAGATGACTCATGCTGACGGGGAACCAGACCCTTTTAAATTTTTTTTCTGCGCCCGACAGAGCTAAATTCTTCCGCACGGGGAAACCCCGGGACAGAAAGCTTTTCGTCTTCACAGGAAAATTTTGCTAAAACTCCCGGGGGCCGTGGGAGGGGGCAGGACCCCCCGGGCATCGTCTCCCATTTCCCCCCTTTGACTTTCCCCATTTGGGCCATTTTCTCCTCTTTGCTGTTGAGCACTGGTTTGTAAGCAGGATTGCCGGCTGGGACATCGTTACTTCTCAGGGTTTCTCCTCTATTTACTTCGGGCCGTTTCTTCCACAGCGGGTTTCCGGCAGGCGGGCCCCGGTCTGGGGGGGAGAGTTTGGGGGACCCGCTACATAAATCCCTCTCACCTCCTCACTACGAACCACAACTGCTGCCGGGTTCCCCTTTCACTGCTCCCGCTGCGGGGGCAAAACCCCTTTCCGGGCCCACAAATCCTCTGCAGAGGCACCCCTTTTAAGGGTTTTCATTTCCCCTTTCGGGCATCGGGCCCACATCCTTATGCTGCGGGCCCCAATATTCTGCAGGGAAAGCAGGGGACCCGCCGCAAGGAAAAGCCCCTTCCCTTTCCCCGCGTCACTGATCCCCCAAACTCCCCCCCGGGGCCCCAGCACTTTGGGGTATCCCCCCCCCCCCGGGGGTTTGGGGGGGTTTGGGAAAAGCCCACTTTTCCCATTGGGGCACTCCCCCCCTCCAAGCAAACAGGGAGAGAGCTCCCAGACCACCCCAAGCACAGCAACTGCTGCCAAAAAACTATACCCTCCTCCCCCCGGGTTTGTGAACGTAGTTTCACTTCCGGATAGAGTGATATGGAGTCACGGGGTAAAAAACCTGGGGACTCCTGTATAAAAAGTGATTTTTTGGAGCATCCCCTGGAAATAACCGGGAGTCTCCTGTATATAGTATATGGACCCTGGTGTATAACCTACGATCTCCTGTAAATATGATTTTAGAACAACCTGAAAACCCTTTGGGGATCCCCTTTGAAATATAGTGATATGGACATGCGGAAACCTGGGGGATCCCCCTGTTATAGGGGATAGGGGGCAATCTGGTAAAGCTGGGGATCTCCAGAAATATGGTGATAGGGGAGCATGCTTGGGTATAAACCTGGGGATCCCCCTGAAAAATAGTGAAATAAGCATGCTGGTGTGACCTGGGGACCCTCCTGAAATATAGTGATTTGGAGCAAGCTGGTAAAAATTTGGGATCCCCAAAATATACTGATATGGAACTTTGCTGGTATAACGGGGGGAAACTCCTGTTTTTAAAGGGAAAATATGAAGCATGCGGGGTTTAAATCGGGGGAAAACTCCGTATATAGTGACAGGGAGAAAAGCTGGTATAACCTGGGAAACTCCTGTACTATGGGTGATATGGACATGCGGTATAACCTGGGGATCTCCTGTATATATTTGAAGGGGAGCTCTGGTATAACCGGGGAATCCCAGTAACCCCGGACCCCGCCCCCCCCGGGCCCCCAAGGGTAGGCGGGGCATGCCCCGGGCACGCGGGGCGCATCCCAAATGAGTTTTGGGCCCCCCCGCGCCCCCGAAGTTGGGGGCGGGACCCAAAAGTGCGGAGGTCGGGGAGCCCTTTCCTTTTCCGCCCAGGGTTTCAGTGGCGTCGCCCCAACCCAGCATGTGGACCCCCGTAAACGCTCCCCTCCCCCCCTTTTGAGGCGGACGAGCACGGGAGCTTTTTGCGGCACTCTTTGCAGCAAAGAGGACAAAACGGGGGTTGTGGCTGCGGCTCAGGGAGGCAGGGGGGGCCGCGGCCCGCACGGGGGAAAGGGTGACACTGCACGGGGGAAAGAAGAAGGAGGGGGGCTCGCCCCCCCGCAAAGGCTAAACCCTTTAAAACCCCCCCCTTTGGCCCTCGTCGTCCCAGGGGGACGCCTTTTGGGGCCCCCTCCGGGGCCACCAAGGAGCGCGGCCACCGGGGGGTGGGCCCCCCCCGGGCCCGGGGAAGGGAATCCGGTGGGGCCCGGCGAGTCCTGGGGGTGGGGCAGCGGGGCCCGGGGCCCACCCGGGCACAGGGTTAGCTGCTGCCCCAAAAATCAAACGCTTTGAGGTCCGGGGGAAAGCGGGCCCCCCGCCGGGCTTTTCCCCGGCCAGGGGGGTACCAGCCCGACAAAAACGCATCCAGGGGGTGCCCACATTCCCCGGGAGAGCGGGGGGCGGACGTGCGAAGGGAGGGGCGGCGGAGGGGCTGGCCCAGGGGGTTCGGATCGGAGAAGCAGAAATCACTGGCCGGGGGCATGGAAAGTCCCCGGGAAACTTTCTAAAGCGGCCTGCCCCCGGTTTTGGCCTCCCCCTGGGGGGGAAAGGGAAAGGGCCCCTGGCCCCGGGGGCCCAGAGGGCGGGGGCCCGGGGGAAAGGGAGCCCGTTTCGGGAGCAACGTGAAAAATTTTTCCGGGCAAGGGCGGGTTTGGGTTCACAGCCCCCACCACCCGGGGGAGTGTGTCTCTTTGCATGTTCGTTTCCCCCTTTTTTGATTTTTTTAGTAGCAAGTGGGGCCCCCAGGGGGCGTACATTAAACCCGGCGGGCCTCATGGGGGGGGGCCCACGAGCGGGGGGGGGGGGAACCCGGGGGGTTGGCGGCGGCTTTGCGTGAATTTTTTTTGGCTGGGGGGTTTTGGGGACCGAGGGGGGGGGTGTCGCGGGCCTGAGGCCTGGGTTTCGCAGTTTTTCGATTGGATTGGTCCGGGATTACCTAAAAGGGCCCCGGGGGAAAATCCCTGCGGGTGGGCGTCTGGGCGAGGTCACAGTTTCAGTGGAAGCCCAAAAAAGGGAACCTCAAGACAGCGTCAGGGGGAAACGCCCGGGGCCAGGGGCGGGGTTTTACGTTTACTTTTAGGGCCCCCTTTGGGGGTCATTTGAAGCAAGAGGGTTTGGGGTAAGATAACGAAGGAGGGAAAATGTGGAGATCTTTTCCCTTTTGCCCCCTTGAAAGTTTAATCTGGGCAAGGGGGAAAAAAGAACGAGACAAGAAAGAGGAGGGGGGAAAAACGTCGTTGGGGGTTTATTCCGAAAACTTTACCCAAAATTGGGGTTTCAGGCCTTTGCCCAAATTACGAAATGCATTGGGGGGGAAAAGGGGCCGTAAAACTGTTTTGGCGTTATTTTGCTACATGGACTCATAGGGGAGGGGAAACGGGCTTAAAGGGGGGAATTTCTTGGCTTCGTTATGACGCAATTCCGGCCCGAGAAAGGCGTCTGTCCCTTTTATAAGGTGGGGGCCCTAAGGGCAATTTTTCCCTTTGGGTTCGGGGGATGGGCTTTCCCAAAGAATTTGGGGGAGCCTTTCAAGGGGGGGGCCGGGCCACCCGGGAAAGTGGATTGGGAGGAGGGTCCGGCGGGGGGTGGCCAAAGGGGGGGGCCCGAAGGGAGGAGCCCTGTTGGCAGTTAAAAAAGGGGCCAAAGTAAGTTTGGTTCGGGGCTGCCGGGTTTAAAAATGTCCCGCTCGTTTTTGCGGGGGCCGTCCCCCTCCGGTCTCCAAATGTTTTTTAAAAAAGGGAGCAAAAGGGGGTGGTTTTAGGTGGGGCCAAGGGGGGGGAAAGCCGGGGGAAGGTTCTCCCCGATGGCGCCGTATCTGCCAGATATCCATAGGAGGGGGGGGCGGTTTTTTTTGGTTAAAGGTTTTTACAGGGGGTTTTTGGATTTCCCCCCCCGGGGGATGTTTTTTACCCTTTTCTTTTCGGAATCTTTAGGTCGGCGAGGGGGAAACCCTTCGGTAGTGTTTAGAAAAACTGGGGAAAAGGGGGTGGCTCTTTGGGTGGAAAGGGGGGCCTTTTTTGGAATCCCCCCTTTTTCCCGGGGTCTAGTGGGTCACCCTTTGGGGGGGGTTGGGCCCAAAAAAGGAACCCAAAAAAATTCCGGGCCATCCACATTTTATTTCCCCTTCCCAAAAGGGCAATCGGTTTAAAAGATGGGATTGCTCCCGGGGAAAAGTGTTTTGGGTTTTTATACACGCTTTTGATGAAGCGGTTTGGCCCCTCGTTTGGGGTTCGGGTCGGGGTCATTGGGTGGGAAAGGGCAGACATAGAGTCTGCGTTTCGTTTGTTTCCAGTGCGGGAGGATAGCCTTCGGTTGGGTTTGTTTTCCTGGGAGGGCCCGTTTTTTTTGGGTTTATCGGGGTTTTCCTTTCCCGGGTTTCTCCCGTATCGGGGCGCTTATTTTGAAGCGTTTAGCTTTTTGTTCTTGGGGAAAGGGGGGTGGGGATGTTTTTTCCCTTTTTGGGGCCCCTCCCCTTTATTATTTAAAAACGATTTTTTTTGCGGCCCCAAAGGGTCCCCGGTGGGGGTGGGGTTTGCTGCTTTCCCAAAAAATGCGATGGGGGGCGGGTCACTTTGGGGTTCCCTTTGCGGCCCGGGCAAAAAAGGAGGGGCCCCGGGTACCTTAAAGAAATTCCTGCGGAAATTTTATCGAACTCCATTAAAATGGGAAAGCAGATTGCCCCGAGGATAAGCTGCAGGGTTTTTAGGTTTTTAGGTTCGGGAAAAACGTGTTTATCTCCGAAAGATAAAAATGAGGGGGCTTTCATTCCTTTTCCGGGGGAAAATGAATTTCGCCTGCAGGATTATGCCCTTGGGGGGGGTTTTTTAGCGGGTGCTACTTTGGGTATCATAACCCCCTCACTTTGTCCCTCACTAGGGAGCCCCAGGGGAAAACCTGGAAGTTTTGGGCGGGGTTTTTGGTCAGCTACAATGGTCTTTTCCATTTATCCCAAAGGGAAGAAAAGTTGAAACCCCGGGGATTTAGATTTTTTTTCTGATTTCGGCGGGGGACACCGGGGTTTGGAGCAATTTGCGGTGATAGGTGGGGGTGCGGGCCCCTTGGCCCGGGGAGAGTGGGGCGGGCTTTCCGGTGATTTTGGAACTTGGCCCTTTTGGAGCGTTTTCCAATTGGGTGGTGGCGGGGGTAGTTATGGGGGGGAAGGCGGGTTCCCTAACCGGGAAAATCCGTTTCTTTTTTGAAAATCCGGGTGGTTCAGCCATCAATAACCCCTTTCCGCGTCGTCTCCTCCGTTTGGGGCGTTTTTTTTGGGTGCTGGGTGCTTTCGCTGGGTAGAAAAAAAAAATTCCCCGGGTTTCGGGCAGAACATGACCGGGTAAATTTTGGGAAATTTGGGGGGTGACTCTCTTTTTCGATTGGCCCGTGGGGAAACCGGTTTTCCGGGAAACTTTTCGCCGTCGGGTTCATGTGCGGGAAAGGTGCCCGAATCACCTTTGGGGGGCCTGGGGCCTTAAACGAGACAAACCCGCCCCCCTGATTCTTTCCCCTCCCCTGTCCCCGGTTTGGGAACGTGGGCCGGGTACAGGCTGTTTTTGGGGGCAATGGGCTGACGGATCAGGACGTTTTTCTTCCCGGGTTTAGGGATCGTAAAGGGGGCCTTTTTGTGGTTTTTCCTTGGGAAAAAAGCCAGAAGGGAAGGGGGGGTCCCGTTTCCCAGGGTGTCCAGATTTGTGGGGGGGTTGGCCTTTGGGTTTTGGGATGGGGGGGCTACAGGACTTTTCGAAGGACTTTGTCGTGCCCGAGCCTTGCGGGGGTTTTTAAAAAAAAGGGGGGACCCACAGAATACCAGGAGGCCCCGGGGGTTTTTTGCGCTCCTGGAGCGGCTGGGGCGGGCTTTTGGGGGGGGTTTCTTCCCTTTTGGGGATGAAGGGGACTTTTTTTCACCTGGCTTTTGCTCGGCCCTTTTTTCGGGCCCTGAGAATAGGGGGGCTGGGGTCCCCCCAGTCGGTGCAAAGGGGGGGGGTCCAGGCTTTAGGATTTTGGGGGTTTGCGGGGTGAGGTTAATTTTTGAATTTTTCCCAACAAAAAGGACCCCGGCAGCAAGGGAAAAAAAAGTGGGTCTTGAGGCGGGTTCCCGGGGGGTTTTAAAAGGGGCCCCAAAAAGCGAGTGTGGGCATTTCGGGCCTTTTCGGAGGGTCTCTTGCGGGGCCCCTCCTGGTTTTATGAGGGATGGGGTCTTTCTGTCCCCGGTTTCCCTTTTTCGGGAGTTTTTTGGAGATGCGGGTTTTGGGAATGGGTTAGAACCCCAAAAGGGTTTTGCACCGCAAATCGTTTCGAATTGGGGGACCACAGAGGCTTGGGGGGGCTGGGGTTTGGGCCCCGAAAGGGAGTGCCAGGATAAGGGGGCTGGGGGTCCATCGGTTTCAAAACTTTTAAAGTCCGCCCACATTTGGGACAGAAAATTTGGGGGAAAAAAAGGGGGGATGCAAAGGGCGGAGGGGGGGTTTTTTAAAGTGTTTTGGTTTTTTTTTTTTAAAATTATGAACAAAAACCCCCCCTCCCGCTGGGTCCTGGGTCACCCCGAAAGTCTAATTTTGGGGGGGCGGAGCGGACAGAGCTTCCGGCCCCCGACGGGTCATTTGGGGTACCCCAGGAATTTTGGCGTCAAATGCGGGGGTTGGGAAGGGGAGGAAAGTGGTGGAAGGGGGTTTGTGCCCGGGGTCATGCACCCCTTTCGGCATTGGGGGGGACCCTCCGGAAAGTCCTGGGAAATTTCATGTAGGGGGGAATGAATTTTTTTAGTGACCCCTAGGGGGCTGATTCGTAGTATCAAGGGGGGTTTTTTGCGTTTGTGGCAGAATTTCCCCGGGGATGGTTTTGGGGAGGGGCGGGCAACGTTAACCGACATCACTGGAGGGGAGCCCCGCTCGTGGATATTTTAAATCGGGCGAGAGTAAAATTTAACCGGCGGTGGCAGGTTTCGTGCCAGGAATGGTGGTGTGTTCATTCGGCATATGAGTTGGAGTCGGGTGAGAGGAATTTGTGGAGATCAGACGGGGTTCACCTGACGGCAGTGGGCCTTGATGTGGGCGTTAGGTATACAGGAAGCATCGAGAGGCAATTGGCTTGGTGGGGCCTCGCATGCATGAGGTTTCATGGCATGTCTGTGTGGGCGGCAGGGGTGCTTGGAGTTGGATGAGGAGTTTGGGTGATGAGTCATTAGGTATATGACTTCCTCAGTTTTTGGTCTACGTTGACCCGGCCTGGCGAAGGTGGGGCTCTTTCCAGGCATGGTATCATGGAGAGTCGGAATCTGGGTAAGAGCTTTTCCTTCGATTTGGGCTCTTTGTACTCCAGGTCTAGTGGAATGCTGGTGGTGCCTTCTTGGGTTTGCTTGGTGATGATTTATAGATGGATATGATATAATGCATGTTGTATGTGATTAACGCTGGGGACCTTTCTCCAGTGGTCGAGTATTATTAGAGGCTGGTCATGCACGGGTAATGGGTAAGGGAGGTTTCTGGTTATGGTGGATGGTATGTATTTCCAACAGCTATGGTTCAGGTATGTTATAGTGATATGGACATGCTGGTGTAACCTAGGATCTCCTGTATATAGTGATATAGAACATGCCTGTCGGGATCCTGTATATAGTCAATGGATGCTGGTATAACCTGGGATCTCCTGTATATAGTGATATAACATGCTGGTTACGGGATCCCTGGATATTGATAGAGCATGCTGGTATAACCTGGGGATCTCCTGTATATAGTGATATGGAGCATGCTGGTATAACCTGGGGATCTCCTGTTATAAGGGATATGGAGCATGCTGGTATAACTGGGGATCCTGAATATACTGATATGGATCATGCTGGTATAACCGGGGATCTCCTGTATATAGCGATATGGAGCATGCTGGTTTACCTGGATCTCCTGTATATATGATATAGATGCTGGATAACTGGGGATCTCCTGTATATAGTGACTATGGAGCATGCTGGTATAACCTGGGATCTCCTGTATATAGTGATATGGAGCATGCTGGTATAACCTGGGGATCTCCTGTATATCGTGATATGGAGCATGCTGGTAAAACCTGGGGATCTCTGTATATAGTGATATGGAGCATGCTGGTATAACCTGGGGATCTCCTGTTAGTATATACAGTGATAACTGGGGCAATGCTGGTATTATAACCTGGGGATCTCCTGTAAAGTGATATGGAGCATGCTGTGTAACCTGGGGTCTCCTGTATATAGTGAATGAGCATGCTGGGATAACTGGGATCTCCTGTATATATGATATGGAGCATGTTTGGATACCTGGGGATCTCCTGTATATAGTGATATGGAGCATGCTGGTATAACCTGGGGATCTCCTGTATATAGTGATATGGAGCATGGGGCTCGTAAGTAACATGGGATACGGGTCTCCTGTATATAGTGATTGATTGATAAACTGGGATCTCCTGAAGATGGACATAACCTGGGGATCTCCTGTATATAGTGATATGGAGCATGCTGGTATAACCGGATCTCTGATAAGTGATAGAGCATGCTGTTATGGATTCTGATCGATATGGAGCATGCTGGTAGTAACCTGGGGATCTCTGTTATAGTGAAATGGGCATGCTGTATAACCTGGGGATCTCCTGTGTATAGTGATATGGAGCATGCTGGTATAACCTGGTGATCTCCTGTATATAGTAATATGGAGCATGCTGGTATGACCTGGGCCTCTCCTGTGTATTGTGATATGGAGCATGCTGGTATAACCTGGGGATCTCCTGTATATAGTGATATAGAGCATGCTGGTGTAACCTGGGGATCTCCTGTATATAGTAATATGGAGCATGCTGGTATAACCTGGGGATCTCCTGTATATAGTGATATGGAGCATGCTGGTATAACCTGGTGATCTCCTGTATATAGTGATATGGAGCATGCTGGTATAACCCGGGGATCTCCTGTGTATAGTGATGTGGAGCATGCTGGTATAACCTGGGGATCTCCTGTATATACAAATATGGAGCATGCTGGTATAGCCTGGGGATCTCCTGTATACAGTGTAATGGAGCATGCTGGTATAACCTGGTGACCTCCTGTATATAGTGATATGGAGCATGCTGGTATAAACTGAGAATCTCCTGTATATAGTGATATGGAGCATGCTGGTATAACCTGGGGATCTCCTGTATATAGTGATATGGAGCATGCTGGTATAACCTGGACCTCTCCTGTATATAGTGATATGGAGCATGCTGGTATAACCTGGGGATCTCCTGTATATAGTGATATGGATCATGCTGGTATAACCTGGGGATCTCCTGTATATAGTGATATGGAGCATGCTGGTATAACCTGGGGATCTCCTGTATATAGTGATATGGAGCATGCTGGTATAACCTGGGAATCTCCTGTATATAGTGATATGGAGCATGCTGGTATAACCCCGGGATCTCCTGTATATAATGATATGGAGCATGCTGGTATAACCTGGTCATCTCCTGCCTATAATGATATGGAGCATGTTGGTATAACCTGGGGATCTCCTGTATATACAGTTGAAACCAGAAGTTTCCATCCATTATATAAAAAGCCCCATCTGCAGGTTTTTCTCACTCTCTGACACGAAATCAGAATAAACCTTCCCTATTTTAGGTCAATTAGGAACCAAAATTATTTATATTTGTCAAATGCAGAATAATGAGAGATTTTTTAAGGCATTTTTATTACTTTTTGCAAAGTCAAAAGTTTCCATACACTGGGATTACTCTGCCGTTAAACAATTTGGGACAGCCCATATGATGATGTCATGTCTTTGGAAGCCTGCTTCTGTGTGTAACATAATGGGAAAGTCTTAAGAAATCAGCCAAGATATCAGGAAGAGAACTGTGGACTTGTACAAGTCTGGATCATCCTTGGGTGAAATTTCCAGATACCTGAAGGTGCCTCGTTCATCTGTACAAAAAATTATACATAAGTACAAACAAGTTGGGAATGTACGGCCATCAAACAGCTCAGGAAGAAGATGGGTTCTGTGTCTCATAGATGAACACATTTTGGTCCTACATGTCCATATCAACCCAAGAACAAAAGCAAAAGACCTTGTGAAGATGCTGGCGGAAGCTGGTAAGATTGTGTCATTATCCACAGTGAAACAAGTACTGTTTCAACATAGGCTGAAAGGCCACTCTGCCGGAAAGAAACATATAAAAGCCAGATTATTGTTTGCAATTGCACACAGCAACAAAGACCTACATTTTTGGAGACATGTCCTGTGGTCTGCCAAAACTAAAATCGTACTATTTGGCCAAAATGACCATCATTACGTTTGGAGGAAAAAGGGAGAAGCTTGGAAGCCTAAGAACACGGTCACGGATCGCGCCGCGGCCCGTGCCTTGGACCGCGGCCGTGTCCGTGCCCCTGTGACTGGATCAGCTGTGGCTCCCTGTGCGGGACTTACAGCGGCAGTGTCAGTTTGCTCTACACCTGCTTCTGCTCAGCATTACTCACCTGGTCCTGCTTTCATGCGTGTCCATCCTCTGTGGCTTCCCCAGCGTGTGTGCACACCCCATAGGGCGCGCGCGCCAGCCTGCGAACATTTATGCACACAGTGCTCCTGCTTCCTGCCCGTGACCTCTGACACTTTCCTTCATAAGGAACTTCCTCCCTGGACTCTTGGTCAGTTCGTTGGTGTGCTTCCATAGAGCTAGACCTCTTCTGCTAAGCTGCTGCCTTGTTAACCCTCTGGTTTCCAGAGTGTCTGCAAGCTTCTGTCTGAACGTGTGCTTAACCCTGCGCTGTCCAGCGCACCTTATATCTGCTGTACTCGCTGGGCGCATCAAGGATGAACTGGCTGGTCGTGACCTACCAAGTAACCTGGACGACCTCATTGCTCTAGCTTCGAAAATCGACATACGTTTTTCTGAAAGAGAGCTAGAGCTTCACCAGCAGTCACCGCCCTTCCGGCCTCGCAAGCCTTTGCCTCACCGTGTACCTTCACCCCCAAGTCTACGTCACCAGGCACCTGCGTTCCCACAAGATGTTCCTATGGAGGTGAATCACGCCCATCTAAGCCTGGAGGAACGCTCTC
Organism: Phyllomedusa bahiana; assembly: GCA_025379985.1. NCBI lineage: Eukaryota > Metazoa > Chordata > Amphibia > Anura > Hylidae > Phyllomedusa > Phyllomedusa bahiana. The sequence continues at coordinate 32,040 of JAODAL010013904.1, forward strand.
GCCGGCGCAGTCTGAACCTGTGTCTATACTGTGGCAGTCCCAAGCACTACCTAAAGAACTGCCCAGTCCACCCTGCTGCGCCCGGAAACCTCCCTGCCATGGTGTTGTGGGTGAGGCGTCCCTGAATAAAGATGCCTCGGCTCCTCGTCTGACCAACCCGGTCACTCTCTGTTATGGTTCCAGTACTGAAATCCAAGTTTCTGCTTTGTTGGACTCTGGTTCGTCTGAGAACTTTATCCACCCGTTTTTGCTTGACAAGTATTGCCTGCCTGTCTCCTGTCTGGATAAACTGCTGCATTTCTCCTCCATCAACGGGGAGATCCTGAAAGAACCAGTGCGTTACCGTACCAAACCTCTGTCTCTGCGAACTGGAAGTTCCCACCAAGAGGACATCTCGTTCTATGTTTTGCCTAATGCTTCTGCTTCAGTCCTGCTTGGCCTACCGTGGTTCCAGCATCACAACCCTTCCCTGGATTGGAAAACGGGTGAAGTTCCCAGTGGGGCGAGCCGTGTCTTACTCGCTGTCTGAAGCCTGCCCATCCTGTGCCGTCCCGCCCACCCATTACCCTGCCTGTTTCTGCTGTGCTGCCTGAAGAGGACCCTCAAGCGCAAGAAGAGCTCCTGGTCTGTAAAGACATCTCTGTTTCCCATCCACCTCTCCCCCTGTCTACTGATTCTGCCCCCCAGGATCAAGAAGTAATCCGGGACTCTCTGGACACCTCCCATGATGACCGTTCCTTGGATACCGAGTATTATGTGTTTACCCCTAGCCATAATTGGGGTACCCAGCTAGCCCGGAGGGGAGGGCTTAAAGGGGGGGGGTACGGTCACGGATAGCGCCTCGGCCCGTGCCTAGGATCGCGCTCGTGTCAGTGCCCCTGGCTCTGGATCCGCTGTGGCTCCCTGTGCGGGGCTTACAGCGGCATTGTCAGTTTGCTCTACACCTGCTTCTGCTCAGCGTTACTCACCTGGCCCTGCTTCCACGCGTGTCCGTCCTCTGTGGCTTCCCCAGCATGTGTGCACACCCCATAGGGCGCGCGTGTGCCAACCTGTGGACATTTATGCACACAGTGCTCCTGCTTCCTGCCCGTGACCTCTGACACTTTCCTTCATAAGGAACTTCCTCCCTGGACTCTTGGTCAGTTCGTTGGTGTGCTTCCATAGAGCTAGACCTCTGCTGCTAAGCTGATGCCTTGTTAACCCTCTGGTTTCCAGAGTGTCTGCAAGCTTCTGTCTGAACGTGTGCTTAACCCTGCGCTGTCCAGCGCAACTTATAACTGCTGTACTCCTGTCGCTGCGCCAGTCAGCTATTCCTGCTGTGTAATCTGTTATCACCCTGGGACTGTGTTTCCCTTAAACAGCTACTGCATTTATCCGTCACCTGTGTCCTGCACTTCGGCTACCCGCCGCGAGTACTGCCATCTCTGCCCGCGGGGGGCCCCGAGGATCCCCTGTACCAGGGCGTTACTGGCTTTGCGGCCAGTAAACGTGACTAACACCATCCCAACTGTGAAACACAGCATCATGTTGTGGGGTTGTTTTTCTGCAGGAGGGACTGGTGCACTTCACAAAATAGATGGCATCATGAGAAATAAGACTATGTAGTAACATCTCAAGACATCAGCCAGTAAGTTAAATCTTGGACGGAAATGGGTCTTCCAAATGGACAATGAGCCAAAGAATACTACCAAACTGATTACAAAGTGGGTTAAGGATAACCAAGTCAATGTTTGGAGTGGGCATCACAAAGCCCTGATCTCAATCCTATCGAAAATTTATGGGAAAGCAGGTGCGAGCAATGTGACCTACAAACATGGCTCAGTTACACCGGTTCTGTCAGGAAGAATGCGCCAAAATTCCTACCAACTATTGTGAGAATCTTGTGGAAGGAGATCCAAAACGTTTGACCCAAATCCTACAGTTTAAGGGCAATTCTACCAATACAAAGGAAATGTTTGTAAACTTTTGACTTTGGAGAAAGTAATAAAAATGCCTTCAAAAATTCTGTCTCATTATTTTGGCATTTGGCAAATATAAATCATTGTGGTGATTCGAATTGACACAAAAAACCCACAAAACTCCTTTGGCAGTAGATGGGAAGGAGAATACCCTACATAAATATACCCAGTATTTCAAATTTATATCAAACATAACTACAGAGAACAGATACCTTCAAGTAGACAGATACATATAAAATATAACTTTTATTACTACGTATTTATATATAATATGTATTTGTTTCCATGACTCGCTTTGTTGCCTATAGAATTTATGTATTTTGGTGATTGGTTGTATTGCCTGGATGTATCTCTGGATTATTTCTACTATTATGTGGTGTCTTTATATACTTCTGCATCATGTAGGTATTGTCCGTATATCTTACTAGTACATTCTAAGGACATTGTAGGGGGCTTTTAGGGTAGGCTCCTGTCGGGCTCGCCCTTGTTGGGGCGGTAGCCCCATTTATTTTGCTAGGTTTATTTTGTAGAGTGTAATAGGGACATAGTAGCTCCCTGTTTTTTACATGTAGTAATAAAAGTTATATTTTATATTTATCTGTCTACCTTAAGGTATCTGTTTGCTCTCTGTAGTTGTGTTTAATTCTAATTGACCTAAGACGGTTAAGATTTATTCTGATTTCACGTCAGATAATGAGAAAAATCTGAAGATGTGTCTTTTATAGTGTATGGAAACGTCTGGTTTCAACTGTTTATACAGGAGATCCCCAGGTTATACCAGCATGCTCCATATCACTATATACAGGAGATCCCCAGGTTATACCAGCATGCTCCATATCACTATATACAGGAGATCCCCAGGTTATACCAGCATGCTCCATATCACTCTATCCAGGAAGTGAGCTACGTCCACACACGTGTGGGGGAGGAGCACAGTGTTTAGCAGGAGTTGCTGCTGCTGGCAGCGTCTGGGAGCTCTCTCCCTGTTTGCTCGGGGGCGGCTCTGCTCCCTCAAAGACGAAGAGCGGGTTTTCCCAAGCCACTGGGGTCGGTATATGACATGGCTGGCCCATGTACGGCGAGAGAGTTGGTGGCATCAGTGACGGCGGGGAGGTGGGGGGCTTGCCCTGCGGCGGGTCTCCTGCTTTCCCTGCAGAATATGGTGCCTGCAACACTGAAGGATGTGGACCAGATGCCCGAAAGGGCAGTGAAGCACCTAAGAGGGATGCCTCTGCAGAGGATCGTGGCCCGAGGGTTGTGCCCAGCAGCGGACCAGTGAAGGGGACCGGCAGCAGAAGTGGTCGCAGTGAGGAGGTGAGAGGGATTTACGCTAGCGGGTCCCAATCTCTCCCCACGGACCGGGCTGCCTGCACGGATCCCAGCTGTGGAAGAAGCGCTGAAGTAAATGGAGGAGAAACCCTGAGGAGTAACGATGTCCCAGCCGGCAATCCAGCTTACAAACGAGTGCCCAACAGCAGAGGAGGAAAAATGGCCAGACTGCAAAGTCCAGGAGGAAATGGGAGCAGAAGCCAGCGGTTCCCTGTCCCCTCCCACGTCCCCCGAGGAGTTCAGTAAACTTACCTGTGAGGAGATAATCAGTTCCGTCGGCAGCAGAAATCTCAGCAATCTGAGCCCTGCTCAGCATGAGTCATCTGCTGCTAGCAGCTCTAATGGTAACATTGTAAAAGTGAACTATGATGGTGCTTATTGACGTATCATCTGGCCACTACAGAGGGAGCTCTAACATTGCGTTTAAGATATTATAGGTGCAATTGTGTCCGCTGACCAGTAGAGGGAGCTCTAACATTAGCAAAGAGAAAATGTGGGTGTGCGAGATAATGTATTAAATGAAGTATTAGAAAAAAAAATACAAAAATAATAGCTAATAACAAACAGTGGAGAGGCGGAATAAGTAGGTAGTCGCCCCTAGCCCAGAAATCAAATCTAGCATCAGGCCCAGGGATTAGTCCCAGCCGAACATCAGCCCAATGTTATTGCGCCCCATTAAACACACACAAGTAAAAGAATTTTGGCCAAGCTGAGGATCTGAGGAACACAAGGGGGATCTGCCCTACAACCTCACTAAAAAAATTGACAGCATTATGGCGGCAAAAACGAGAACGCCTTTGTGTTTTGATTCCCGCATAGTCCTTTTCATAAATTTGAATTAGATGAGGAAAGTGGCAGAGAGAAATCTAGTCTAATACATACGGAAAATTGAAATGTTAAAATTAAAATTCTGAAAAGAAACAGCCCTGCTAGGAAAAGAGAATGTGTTAAAAAACATACATAAATGGCATACAGTATAGGAAATAAAAAGAACTAGTAAAGAAAGCAAAGCATGATACTGGGAAAATAGTGGGCCCCTTCTAAAGAGAAACTTACCACCTAACATTAGATTTAGAAGAAATGCAATTGTAAACAAAAATGGGAAAGGAAGGAGAAGAGAAGAAGAAGGGGAAGGAATGAAGTGGAAGAAGAGATGATAGGGACCGCGGACAGAGGGAGGCGTAAGAAGAGAAGGGCCCCCTCCGCAGCAAATGGAGGTTCAGGAAGCATCCTAAGAACTATCTCAGAGTGACACGTGGGATCCCCCCAAACCAAGCAGCAAGAATGGGCGGAGTAAGTGGTCAGGAGATGGGTAATTGGGAAGTAAGGGAAAGAAGAGACCCGGTGGGATGTTTAATGGAGTCAAATTGTCGCATTGGAATCCCCAGTCCAGCCTTCAGTCCTTTGCCTTCGGACGACTTCCCCAAAGAAAAAGGGAAAGGGGAATAAAACAGGGTCCAAGAGGGTGCTGGGTGGAAGGGCCGCCCCGGTGGTGGTTTGGGCCATGCCCGGGAGTTTTTCTGGTCCCTCCAACAGGGTCTAGTGCAGGAGGTTTCTGGGATGAGCAAATGGAAGTGCAACCTGGGGGGTTCCCGTGTAATATCATGAAGACATCCAGGAGAATATCCAGATTTCAATGACAGACCCAAACCCCGGTCCCGTCGCCAAAGGGAAAATGGACAAATCCATAAATAATAGGGCTGGTCCAGGTATGAATGCGAAGACAGAGGGGGTGGAGGGAGGTAGGAAGGACGAAGAAACAAATGATGTAACAAATGTAGGAGAGGATGCAGGGATGAATGTTGTGGAGGTATCGGGGACTAAATGTGGGGAGGGTGCGGGGACGAATGTTGGGGAGGGCGCGGGGACAAATGATGGGGAGAGTGTGGGGACAATTGTGGGGGAGTGAGGAGATGAATGAGGGGACGAATGGGGAGGAAATGTGGAATGTCTAAAGAAACAAGTGTAGGGGCAAATGACAACTGTAAAAAAGGTGTAATGATAAACACTGTACAGAGTAAGGGGGAGGGTGCTGGCCCACCACCCCCCTCCGGCCGCACCAGGTCCCTCCGCCTTAGGTACAGGCGGGGGGAGGAGTTATGCTACAGGTGTGGCCGGGGGGGAGGGAGGTTCTAGGTGTCCGCCATTGGTAACAGGGAGCGAGGAAAACCAGCGTCGCTTCTTGGAGGCTCTAAAGAATGGGGAGGAGTCGTCACTATAGAGGGTATGGAGATCCCACTGTTCCTTTTGGATGAGAGGCATGAGCTTTCCGCCCTTGCTGAAGCAAAGGAAGGAGCAGGGTGAGGCAGGGCCCCTCCTACAGCCGAGCAGGAGGTGTACCCAGTGAGGAAAGTGGGTCCGTCTCAAGAATGTGTCCCGGCAGTAGTGTTGTAGAAGCGGATAGTCGTTAGAGCGATCGAGATCAGAATCCGATAGTCGATAGTTCCGGCCGGCACATCGATAAGGGATTATCGACAGTGAGCATCGATTATGCGCGATGACCATTAAATGTCCTATGGGAGAGAAACAACACCTTCATTATTACACCCAAACGGCTGCGAGAAGCTGAATTAACAACCGGCAACAGTCACAATGGATACGATGCTACATCTCTTAGGCAACACACCTTAGGTTATAACAGTCACAAAAAAAAGGTCACAAGACCATTTCTACTATCCCGTCTTGTACTCTAAACAGCCTACCCTTAAAACCTGCATCACCCCCACAAATTAAAAAGTGCCAAAGGCAGTATGCTCTTGAACCATCAAGTTCATTTGTGACACTGGTACATTGAATATCCCTGTCCTGGAAGCAGCATGAGACCCCAAACCTGCATGACCTCCAACATTTACAAGGCCGAGCAAAAAGGACAGTCACACTCACAACCCACCATTTTTTTGATACTGGACATTGACTAAACTGTTCATGGGGCCCACAGCAGCCCCAAACCTGCATGACCCACACATTTAAAAAGTGCCAAGGAGAAAGGAGTCTATTCAACTTCAACCACTGCGTCATTTTAGTTTCACAGGCATCTTGACTATACCTGTCATAGGGCCACAGCGTACATCAGTCAGAAATGAGCCCCAAACCTGTCATAGACCCCACAATTTAAAACGTCGCCAGAAAAGAGAGTCTTTCAACCTCCATTTTAGTTGCACTGACATTGACTATTACATGTCCTCGGGCCACCGCCATGAGCCCCAAACCTGCATGTACCCCCACATTTAAAAGTTGCCGGAAAAAGGAAGTCTTTCCACCATCATTTTTAAGTTGAACGTGGACATTGACTATACCTGTCCTGGGCCACAGCATGAGCCCCAAACCTGCATGACCCCCACATTTAAAAAGTGCCAAGAAAAAAGGAGTCGTTTCAACCACCATTTTAGTTTCACTGCACTTGACTATACCTGTCCTGGGCCACAGCATGAGCCCCAAACTGCATGACCCCCACATTTACAAAAAGAGTGGCCGGAAAAAAGAGTCTTTTCAAACCACCAATTTAGTTTTCCACTGGACATTAACTATATCCTGTCCTTGGCACCGCATTAGCCCAAAACCAGCATGAGCCCCACATATTAAAAAGTGCCGCCCCGGAAAAAGCGAGTCACATTCCAACCACCATTTAGTTGAACTGGACATTGACTATACCTGTCCCTGGACCACAGCATGACCCCAAACCTGCCAGACCCACCCACATTTAAAATGGTGCCGAAAAAGGAGTCTTTCACAACCACCATTTAGTTTCACTGTACATGACTAATACCTGTCCCTGTGGCCACAAGCATGACCAGGGCCGGAGTTTTACAGTGTCGTGTGAAACCCCTAGCTGTGGCGTCCGTCATCTATTAAAACAACGCAGGTTAAAATGCCTGATGAAGCATAAAACAACGAAAACTGTTGTGCTGAAGCAGAGTGCGGACAGGCGCGAAGTGTGATGACTCCAACACCTTCCTAACACACAGTCCGATACCTGAGTAGGCGTCTTGCGCGCCTCCACCGTATGAGTGTGGACAATTGAGCTTCACTACTTGAAATACTGGTGGTTAACGCGCACTGTTACAATCCCATGGTGCCCTTTAACTTGGCATTCTTTCTCTCATTTACTCACTGCTGTACGGGAAAGGTCTCTGTACTTTGGTTCTCTGTCCCGTCGCTCCATACTCCATGTCGCTCTGAATAACCTACCATCACTGGTCAAGTCTTTATCCTCATCACGCGAGTCGCCACACACAGATCAGAGGAATTTTTTTAACAGCTATTTTTGTACATGCAAGTTTTTTAGTACTTTAATTCTAGAAAACACATATAAAATAGGATGGAAGCCCACCATGTCCTTTGTTTCTCCTTTTATTCATTGTATTAAATGGTTTGTGTCTCAATACAGGGATTGATACTAGGTTAAAAGATCTTGCAAAAACAAGTCATTTTGCAATATGTGTCCATTAACAGTGTCCTACCTTTTCTGTTTTCGACAGCACCATCACCCTTGAGCCACTCTTGACAATTGTGAAGAACAAATGTCTGTTAGAAACACATTTTTTTAAGAATAGGACAGTAGTATCTGCAAAATTTCAAAGCAGCATGACCCAAAAATTATAAAGAAGAACGATTCTCAAGGTGCCACTGTTAAAAATTGTGAGGGAGAAATGCCACTTAGAAGCCAACATTTCTGTTACAAAAAGGACCGATGGGGATAGAAGTGTGCTGGTACCGTCTCACAGCGACATGAACCCCAAATAAATGTATAAATATGAGCGGGTTCTCAGCCGCTTTTGAAAGGAGTTGTCTAGGGAGGGAGAGAGATGGCCTAGTAGTGAACATAGATGTGAGCTGGGGTGCGCGACAACACAACACACACATAATAGCTGGTATCTTCACGATGCACCAACAGTGTTACCGCCCCGAAAGAGAGATGTGATAGGACTGATATGGACTTCGTAGGCCCCACTGATTAGTAAATTAAATGTTGAGGGGAGAATTGGCCACTTAGGATGACAGCGAGGGCTGTTCCAAAGGAACATAATTTTAGGAGGGATCTCACAGCAACATGAACCCAAAAAATATAAATATGACTTCTCTCAGCCAACATATTAAAAATTGTGAGGGAGAAATGCCACTTAGAATGTTCCCGCGCGTTTCTGTTCCAAAGGACCATGATTATCTGCTGTATCTCACAGCAACATGACCTCCAAAACAATGACAATGTCGTAAAACTTCTTATAAGATAAAGTGAGTAAATGCGGAATACGGTGTTGTCATCAACTTGGCTGTCTTTTACAGTCTCCTCACAGCATAAACCAGCAAAATGGAACTGATTGGGAAAAGAGAATAAAATTGCAGTAATAAATGATCATTTTAAAAAAAAAAGGTTTTCAAGAGGACCATTTCTAGTTTGAAAAGGCAAATGTGACAAGTGAGACAGGCAACTAATCGTGAACCTCCGGGCTATTGAGGGCCCCTAGCAACAGCATCAAGATCCATGCCTGACTCATCCTTGAGGAAAAGTCAAACGCGATCCATCATATTAACTCTGTGTGAAAGAGCCCTGGGGGTTGGGGGGGTGAGGATGCGTTTGTCTGTTAATTTACTCCTCCAGCGTGTCTGAAGGGTCCGCTCAGCATGAATGACGGCCTGGCTGCTGGGCAGGACAACACCTCTATGGCGTGACGAGCCATCTTGGGGCCATTCCGTCCATGTTTCGTGCCGATACTCAGCAAGTCTAATTGGGTCCGAACACATCGCAAAAGACATCGTGTTGAGACGCAGACTAGTCCCGTTGCAAACCCATATCTAAGCTGATCTCTGTGTGTTGGTGTGTGCCTGCATTGCATCGTCGGTGAGGTGGTAAACAAATATTGCCAGTGGTAACCCATTAGGCTTCTGCGCACCTTGCCTGGCTGCTGCCGCACGCCCTACTTGTCACTCCACTCTGCTGTCACGTTGCTGATTGTTTGTTCCAACTGTGACATTTGGGACGTGAAGCAGACGCAACAGATGTCTCCAGTTTATCAATCGACAAAGGCTCCATTTCCTGCATTTTACTCTCTATTGGGTGGTGAAGGAAGTTGGCTGTTTTGTTTGTACGGGGATCCAGGAGGGTGGCCCACCCAGTAACTGTTCTTCATATTTTGATGGCCTTAATGCGAGGATCAGGTTGGAGGACAATGGAGCATCCAAGCACTCATGTGAGAATGGAGCCTTGATTTAGTCAACCAAGAGCGCGGTCTGGGATCGAGGGTCAACTAGCAAACTGCAACTGACCTTCCTCATCTTCCTCCTCTCGCCTCAAATTCGCAAGCAAGTAACCTCTTTCAAGGCAGGGTACGTCGGTACACATCACGTTGCTAGGAATACACCTCCTCCTCCTCCTCCTCCGCTGCCATTCCGGCCTCAGACCTATCACATACACACACCTACGGGCTGGTCGGACTCCAACAAGCCCTGACTTGCTGAATGATGCACCCTGAGAGCTGATGCGCCACCGTGCACTAGCTCTGGACCCCGAACCACTGGCCTAATGAAGACCTGATGAAATTGTAAACTGCGGCCCTCTGATGATTTTGACGGAGAGACAAGGCTCCGTGCCGCATCTGTGTCCCGTCTCCTCCCCGTCCGCTGGCGGACCTGTTGTTTCAGAGTGTCCATGATCGTTCCAGAACCTAAAGTACACTACCACAATGCCATAGCTGACAAGGGCATTGTCCGCACTCTAGACCATTTGGACAGGATTTCTTCAAAAACTGCACAAGATGGTCGGCAAGCTCTTCCCACCTGCCTCCACTCTCGGTGGTTCTCAAACACCACCGCAGTCCCGTACCCGCTGCTTGTTTCTCTATGCAATGTGTCACTTCGTACTGCGGGGTCTATGGGGGGTGCAGGTTTGCGCTGCTGCCGGGGGGTAGGTGGGGTTACCAATGTGCTGCTGGAGCATGTGTGGAGGTGGAATTCCAGCGTGTTGCCACGTCAACAATGAGACGGTTTGACGGGGAGGCGAGCTGAACGCTGCAAACTCCGCAGCCAGGCGGGACCAAGCAGGGTGCCCTTGCGACGGTCGATGGCGCAGTGCGAACTCAGGACCTCGAGCCTTTCCTTCAGCTGCAGTCACAGACCCGGTGAGCCGATCTTTAGAAATTGTCTGAACGACAAGGTTCATTGACACACTGCCAGGCAAGGATTGCTGCCCACCCTACGACTACTTAAGGTGGCGGCCAGCAGATTTCGCCCGTTATCGCACACCACCTTGCCTGGCACAAGGTTCTTGTCACCCAGCCAGTGCCGTCTTCGTTGCTTGAGAGCCATCCACAGCTCCTGACCTGTGTGTGGACTCTCAAGGCAGATTAATTTCAAACACGAGCTGTGTCTCTGGCACGTGATGCCAACCCATAGGACCTTGGGAGAAAGAGCCCTGCACCATCCCGCGGTTTTGAAAGAGCGTGCGCCGACCTGAGAGCCACCGTCCCCCCCCAGAGACATCCACCCAGCTCACCCAGTGAGGCTTGTCACAAGATATAGTGGGCCTTTGCCTGCTTTACTAGTCCATGGTCCGGTGGTGAGAATGACTGTATCCCGGACACAGATGAAAGACAAACTCACTTGAAATTTTAGATGACATGTGGCTGGCCAGGGGCATGGACGGCTTTTCTGGCAAAGAAATGCTGCTCAGGGCATCAGTTATTGGGGCAAGCGAGGGCCATGACGTGCGGTAACCCATCTGTGTCCACCAGAAGGAAAGGCAACATTCCAAGGCCAAAATGCCTGCAATGCCACAATTCAGCTTTGGCTTTGGGCTGGTTTCTGGGTTCAAAAGTGTTTCTTCTGCTCCCAAACCTGGAAGACAGAAGGCTGGCTGCTGTATCTGGCCGCTGTATCGGACTGTGCAGGCTCCGTCAAACTGGCGGAAAGTAGCAAGGGGTAGGATGGGTCTCTTGGGTGGGTGGGTGGTACTGCGCGATGACTGCGGGGCGACGGTGGAGGCTGAAAGCGGAGGGCTGATCCCTGATCCATGACTCTGAGAGACATGGGCAGCTGAGGAACAGCTTGGTGGGGCGGAGGAGGAGGAGGCGGATACATAGAGGGTGTGACAGTTGGTTTGTGAGGCCCGGCGTCGTCTGTGTGGCCTTTTTGCCAAGTGTTTCCCTCCTTTCAACTCATTGATTCGCTGCATGTTGACTAGACATGTTGGTGATGGTTCTAGACCACTTAAGGCGTTCTTGCTCCTACTTTATGCGTTACGGCAAAAGATGCGGCATAATGAACATCGCTGGGTTCAAATCATGAGGCTCTTGCTCAAAGAAGCCCTGCTTGCACAATCCTGACCTTTTTTGACGGCTGCATAAAGCGAGGGATCTCGGGTTTAGCCCGGCTGCACCGTCTGGCTGGCGGAATCATATCAGCGGACTATCACTGTAACCGCCCTCCTCCCGATTTTCAATTTGGTGGCGGGACCCGTATTGGACACTACCACCATCGTCTTTCCTCCTCGTCCACTGATTATGCGCCGCGAAGCAAATTCTGCGGAAAAGACCAGGAAGGATCGCAATGTCGTTCAATCATCATCATGCATCAACACAGGTGACTTGGTCGTCCTGACTGCTTCTGCATCCAGAAGCTGCGGGCTACTAAGCAAGGCACTGCACGACGTTGCCCGTTGACCACTGGCGATCCGGCGGTGTTTTGCGATTGACGCTCCTTCCTTCACAGACCTCCTCTGATGGCATCAGTAACTGGGTGTCAGAGCAGAGAAAACCATCCCTTTTGGCCTCTTGATCTTTAACAGCCTTCGACCCCCAACCGCATTTTGTCCCAAGAAGTCTTTCAGAAAATGATATATCCGCAGTGGTGGTGTACACTATTAGACTTTTTGGCTGCTTCATGTTTGGAACAGAGCTGATGATTGCTGATGACGAATTTGTGCCGGTACTGCGAGTCGAGGAGGTAAGAATTGCTAATGCAGATTGCATGCGACCACTGAGCAGGCACAGATGGCACGATGTTCGTTACTTAGATTCACAGGCCCTGAACCCAGCGATGACAGGCCTGGCGCATTCCACACTGCAACTGACGATCCGCTGCATGCGTGTTGTCCAGCCGAGCCTTGGTCTCATGACAGCACCTTGCGAGCGCTCGTACGCTCTACCCTCCATATGTACTACCCCCCTCTTTTGCTCGCTACCACCTGCATTTCGCCTCCATGTTCAGAAATAAAAAATTTGAGAAGGTTATACGAATAGTTTTGGAAAGTCTCTCTTATTAAAAGACGCAAATCACAAGCAATTCTCAAATCCCTCTACTCAAAACAAGAACTTGCTGGATTCAAATTTACTGCAAGGTGGTCTATCAACAAATCTGGGACTGTGCAAAAGTCCAAAAAACACGTATCTGATATGTTTTGATATAATCAAACTGTATTTTTTTGTCACCTTTCAATTCACCTGTGCTGAATATACTGAATTGCTGTTTTAAGATTTACGTAGATGCCGCGTTAATGCACCAGTGCTGGGGGCGCAAACGTCTAAAAAACACACGTAACTGTTATGTTTTATATAATACACTTTATTTTTTTGCACCTTTCAATTCACCTGTGGTGGAATAATAGAATTGCTGTTTTAAGATTTTACGTAGATGCTGCGTCAATGAACAGTACTTGGGTGCGCAAAGATGTCAAAAAATCACGATAAACTGTTATGTTTTGCGATATAATAAACTGTATTTTTTGCACCATTCAATTCACCTGTGGTGAATATAGAATTGCCTGTATTTTAAGATTTACGTAGACACTAGCTCCGCCGTCATGAACAGTGGCTGGGTGCGCAAGTATAGTCAAAAATCACGTAAACTGTTTATGTTTTGATATAATAAACTGGTATCTTTGCACCACTTTTCAATTCACCTGTGGTGAATTTAGAATTGCTGGTTTTACAAGCGAGATTACGTAGATCTGTTAGCGTCAATGAGAAATAGTGCTTGGGTCGCAAAAGTCAAAACACGTAACTTTATGTTTTTGCACATAATAAACTGTAATTTTTTGCAACTTTCAATTCACTCTGTGGTGAATAAAAGAATTGCTCTTTTAAGATTTACGTAGATGGCGCGTCAATGAACAGTGCTGGGTGCGCAACAAGTCAAAAAACACACTGTACACTGTTATGTTTTGATATAATAAACGGCATACTTTTTTGCACCTTTCAATTCACCGTGGTGAAATATTCGATTTGCTGTTTTCAAGATTACGATGCAGTGCGTGAGTCAATGAACACTCTGTGCTGGGTGCGCAAAATCAAAAACACGTAACTGTTAATGTTTTTTGATATAATAAAACGGTATTTATTGGCATCCCTTTCAATTTACCTGTGGTTGATATAGAATTGCTGTTTTAAAGATTTACGTAATGCTGCGTCAATGAACATTGCTGGGTGCGCAAAAGTCAAAAACACGTAACTGTTATGTTTTGATTATAATAAAACTGTATTTTGCAACCTTTCAATTCCCTGTGGTGGAATATAGAATTGCTGTTTTTAAGATTTACTAGATGCTGTCACGCGTCAATGACCAGTGATGGTGCCGCAAAAGTCAAAAAACACGTAACTGTTATATTTTGATTAAAATAAACTGTATTTTTGCTACCTATCAATTCACCGTGGTGAATATATAGACATTGCGTTTAATATTTACGTTAGACATCCTGCGTCAATAGAACGTGCGCTGGGTGCGCAAAAGTCAAAACACACGTAAACTGCGTTATGGCATTTTGATATAATAAAATGTATTTTTTGCACTTTTCACATTCACCTGTGGTGAATATAGCATTGCTGTATTACAAGATTTACGTAGATGCTGGCTCCAATGAACAGTGCTGGGTTGCTGCTCAAGCAAAAAACACACGTAACGATTATGTTTTTGATATACTAAACGATCACTTTTTTGCCACCTTTCAATTCGCCGATTTGGTGTGACATCTAAGAATTGCAGTTTATACAAGATTATTACGTATGTAATGCTGCGTCAATGACAGTGCATGGCGAGGTGCGCAAAAGTCAAAAAACACGTAACTGTTATGTTTTGATATACTAAACTGTATTTTTTGCACCTTTCAATTCACCTGTGAATATAGAATTGCTGTTTTTTACGATTTACGTAGATGCTGCTTCAATGAATCAGTGCCTGGGTGCGCAAAAGTCAAAAAAAAAAAACACGTAACTGTTATGTGTTGACATATAATCAAATGTATCTTTTTGCACTTTTCAAATTCACCTGTGGTGAATACAACGTAATTGCTGTTTTAAAAGATTTACGTAGATGCTGCTCAATGAACAGTGCTGGTTGCGCAAAGTCAAAAAACACGAACTGTTATTTTTGATATATTAAACGGTTTTATGCACCTTTCAATTACCTGTGTGAATATAGAATTGCAGTTTTAAGATTTACTAGATGCTGCGTCCAATGAACAGTGCTGGGATGCGCAAAATCAAAAAACACGTAAACTGTTATGTTTTTGATATAATAAACTGTATTTTTTGCACCTTTCAATTCCACCTGTGGTGAATATAGAATTGCTGTTTATAAAGATTTACGTAATGCAGCGTCAATGACCAGTGATGGTGTGCGCAAAAAGTCAAAAAAACCACGTATCTGTTATATTTTGATATAATAAACGTATTTTTTTGCACCTTTCAATTCACTCAGTGGTGAATATAGAATTGCTGTTTTAAGATGTTTACGTAGATGCTGCCGCGTCAATGACAGTGCTGGGTGTCGCAAAAGTCAAAAACACGTAACTGTTATGTTTTGATATAATAAAAATGTATTTTTTTGCACTTTTCAATTACCTGTGGTAATATAGAATTGCTGTTTTTAAGATTCTACGTAGTATGCTGCGCAATGAACAGTGCTGGGTGCGCAAAAGTCAAAAACACGTAACTGTTTGTTTTATGTTTTTTGATATAATAAACTATGTAATTCAATGTGCTGCAGACCTTTCAATTACCTTGGTGAGGTGAATATAAAGATTGCCCGCTTAACATATTTACGTAGATGCCCTGCTGTCCATGACATGCCGCAGTGGTATCCCATAACTGTTCCCAATCACACGTAACTGTTATCTTTTGACATTACCACCTGCACCACTGCACCTGTGGTGAATATAGAATTGCTTCACGTGTCTCGATGTACGTAGATAGCTGCCGTCAATGACAGGTGGAGGGGTGGCGCATATAAGTTCAAAATACAAGACGTCACTGTTATTTTTGATATATTATACGGTATTCTCTACTCTGCACCTTCAATTCACACTCTGTCACGCGGCATGATATATAGAGCGTCGCTTGTATTTTCATATGAATTTGCGCTAGTAGAGCGATGTGCAGTGCGTCTATGAACAGTGCTGGGTGCCGCAAAAGTCAAAAAATCATGTTTTCAACTGTTTATGTTTTTGATATAATAAACTGTATTTTTTGGGGATGAAAATTGGGGGTGGAAAAAAAAGGGGGGGGGGGAAGGATTGGATAAATGTGGTGTTGTTTGTTTGGATGTTTGAAGTTGTAGTTTTGAGGAGTATTTGAATAATTGAGGTTGGAGATTTAGTAAAAATAAAAGTTAATGTTTTATGGTTGATTATATTAAAAAGGTATTTTGTGAAAAATTTATTTTATAATGTGGTGAATTTAGTTTGGATGTTGTTTGTTTTTAGTTGTGGAATGAGTAAATGTTCTGTGATGGGTGAGTCATATGTATATTAAAAAAAGTTAATGTTTGGTTTTGATATTTGAAAATGGTTTTTTTGATAATTTAATTTAAAATGGTGTTTTTAAGAATTGATTTTGTAAGATTTACGGAGATGATGCGACAATGAACGGTGATGGGTGCGCAAAAAGTCAAAAAACACGTAACTGTTATGTTTTGATATAATAAACGGTATTTTTGCACCTTTCAATTCACCTGTGGTGAAATACAATTGCTGTTTTAAGATTTACGTAGATGCTGCGTCAATGAACAGTGCTTGGTGCACATAGTATACTTTAGTGATTGTTAAGTAGTATGTGCTCCTTAAGAGAGCAAGCGATGGCCAGCCTCTTATCAGCTCTATCACCAAATGGGTCTTTGGGAGGAAAAAAAGAACCTCCCTGTGGCCTATGGGTCTTATTCTCCCTTGCTGTCAACAGGGCAGGCATAAATTGACTGACTGACTATGCTGTTCTCCAGCGGCCTGTCTCATATATTTGCATGTAAAATGTACAGTACGTATTTGGGCAGCACTTCACAAATCTAGCAGGCCACAGCCCATTAGATAGCTTCCACTTGATTCATGGAGGCAAATGGCGTTAGTCAGCTGTGCCACGCCTGCTTATTAATTGTCAGTTTATTGGACGTTGTAACTGACAGGTAACGCCCACTCATGAAGCAAGAGGAGACTTCTCATAGCAGCCTAGCTTGTGATGCTGCAGATGGGGAGGGGGGGGGGTATGGAAAGTTAGAATAAGGGGATTTGGGGGGTATATTTTAAGTTTTTTGGGGGGGGTGGGGGGGGGGGGGGGGTGGGTTTTTGTGGGTGTTATGTTGTTATGGGGTGTTTTGTGAATATTATGCTTCAAAACTACTGTACATTGACCACTGGAAACTGAATGTAAGTAGCTTATGCTGCCTTCAGTGACGACAAGGTAAGCTATGTCACAGGTTCCTTTTAACACCTTAACGACCGCCCGATGACTTTTGACGTCAGGCGGTGCAAGCTGTTTGTCTGCAGCGTTGTCTTTTGATGTTGCTGCAGACATCAGGGTTTGCGGTGCCTGGTGCCTTCGGTAGCAGTCAAGCTGTGGAGAAGCGGGAACTTGTAGTCTTGACAGCGACCTATTCCGGCATCGGGCATATTTTTTTATTTTTTTTTGTTTATTTTTTTTTTTTTTTTCTGCAAGCATTGGGTGCGCAGGGGTAAAGAACCTCGCGGCTCCCCGTCAGCTTAAACGCCTTTGATGCTGTATGTTTGTGACCTCAGCATAATAAAATGGCGATTTCTCGTATTTTTGTTCCTGCTCTGTCGGGTGATCAGAGACTCCTGCTTGACCTGATAGAGTTCCCGCAGGGAATGGCTGAGGCACAGTCATCCCTGGGTGAAGCTAAGAAGAATGGTGTTGTGTGTGTGTGTGTGTGTGTGTGGTGTGTGTGTGTGTGTGTGAGTGTGTGTGTGTGTGTGTGTGTGTGTGTGTGTTGTGTGTGAGTGTGTGTGTGTGTGTGTGTGTGTGTGTGTGTGTGTGTGTGTGTGTGTGTGTTGTGTGTGTGTGTGTGTGTGTGTGTGTGTGTGAGTGTCAATCAGAGGCAGACTGTTTGTTCTGCCCCTGATTGTTGTTGGCCTTTTGTCCTGAGCTTGACATCAGATTATAATGTAATAGCATAAGATTAGGGGGGTGGGGGGCTGGGGGGGGGGGGTGGGTGGTGGGGTGGGGGGGTGGGGGGGGGGGGGGAGGGGGGGGGGTGGGGGGGGGGTGTTCATATGAATATGACTCAGTTGTTAGCGCAAGTGTAGTAAAAAAAATAAATAAAGTTGTCCCTTCACTTTTTTTTAAAGTGTAGAAAAAAATAAATAAAATTTATTAAATGCACTTACATTAACAGCACAAAAAACCTTTACAGCTTTATTAGGTATCCACACGACCGAAATAACCTGTATTAAAGAATGTAAACTAACATTATTGTTATTGAAGTACTTACGTACAGAATTGAATTGTGAGACGAGCCCTCCCTCCCCCCCCCCCACCCATTCCAGTACCCCACCCACAATCCCGCCCTCACCAACATTCCCAAACACTCTAATACCAACCCCACAGACCCGCCACCAAATACCAAACTTTATCGAGTCCGCTTCAAGAACATGGACTCATAGCAAACTGGGCGTCTTTGGGGGGGAGGGGAAAGAAAAAAAAGTTCTATAACTTTTGAAATGCAAGAAGGACAAAAAAATAAGTGGCTGGTGATTAACTACTTTCGATGTAGTTCGCGTAAGGGTTAAAACTGCACACAAAATGTCTACTTACCTAATAATAAAAGCAGTTGGCAAGAGGTTAGGCATCTTATTCCATTCCGTTTTAAAAGTACAAAGCTGTGTAATTGTGCAATCGTGTTTCAGGTCAAAGACACAGCAGTCAGATCTTTAACTTTAAGTGGCCATTAGTTAAATTATTGCACGAAATTCCATCGATGCACACAGGGGTTGTGCGTATCATATTGCGTTATTCACTTGCAATTCAGATGGCAACCGCATTCAGAAGTATAGAGTATAGCAATAGATCATAGACTGCTACCTATGTAAACAATATACACATGAAACATAGTAGCAAGGAACATGACCCATTTGTGTAACAAGCAAATGATATAATCGGCAAATAGAACACTCCAAACCTCAAATGTATCTGTTGGTTTTAAGTATCATAAACCATGGATTAGGAATACCAGAAGTTTCAATAATTCATCAATATTGAACAAGATAAAATAAAGGCCACACATGATATCACAAAGGTTACAATATAATTCGCAATAAAACAATATGGGTAGCTTATTTGTTATGCTTGAGATGTATGAATATAAAGGCAGTGGGTATAGGCTAGTCTTGAGATGAGTGGTGGCTAAATTCCAGCCACACATCAAAATGCTCATGACAAGGCACATAGAGGGTAAATGAACTCGCCCCCCCCCCACAGGGGCCCACCCCCCCACCCCCCCCCCCCGGCACGGGGCCCGCACTCAGTGGGACGGCAGCATTAGGTTTTCAGAGCAGGTTGCGCTAGTAGTGACGTCACCAAGGCAAGCTAATGAATCTCATCAGCACCGACTAATCCTCCTATGAAAGTTTTTCCTTAATCTTCTGAATAATTGAATATAGTTTAAAAAAAAAAAAAGTATATAGAATATATAGAAAATACTGAAAAGGGGCAGGGTGTCGCCTTTGGTTCTGTGGCAGCCGTCTTTGTTAGGGGGGGGGGGGGGGGGGAGGGGGGGGGGGGGGGGGGGGGGGGGACACATCAAGGGGGGGGGGGAAAAAAAGAAAATGGGGGGGGGGGGGGGTTGGGAAGAAAAAAATTAAAACGGGGGGGATTATATATATATCATGTATGGGCGCTTCCACCTTTTTAGGCCTGTTCATGTTTTGTGCATGTTGTTGAGGTGTCCATGTGTTAAAGAGAACCTGTCACATAGTTTATGCCCCCCTTGCTGAGGGACAGAACAGTTATGGACAAAACCTGCTTTTTTTTAGCACTGTGTCCCTTATTCTGTAAGATGCAGCAGTTTTAGAGTATTTAATGCTCAAATCTGCAGTTTTCAGTCAGAAAAGAGTCCTGAAAAGTCGGTTTTGTCAAACCCCACCCAACTGAGGGTAACCCCGCCCACCTCACAACTGATAAACCTATTACTTTGAATAGGTAGAAACATGTGGATAACTGCCAGATGGGCAGGGCAGGGCTAGCCATTGGTGGGCGGGGCTAACACCTGCTCATGAATAAGATTTGAGCAGCAAATGTTCTAAAACTACAGCATCTTACAGAATAAGGGACACAGTGCTGGGAACAGCAGGTCTGACACTAGCTTGTGCTGCCCTCAGCAAGGGGGGCATAATCTATGTGACAAGTTCCCTTTAACACCATTATAGGGGATGTCCTATTCCTGCAAAAGAAACAGGCAGCTTAACGTCCTCTGGTTCCAGTGCTGCTGCGCCTCTCTAGTCTTTCTTTCTTCTGCTTCCACACAGGGACGTCACCGCTGATTGGCTCTAGCAGTCACATTATCCATAAAATACTGAAAGTCGGTTTTATTCTAACATAAGGCAATGTCTACACGGTGTTTCCTAGATGCCTGTTTGGATCCGTTTTTCTAACAATGTGCAGTGTGATTACGTTGCTTTCAGTGTAAAACGCGCATCGGCGTTCAGACGAGTGTTCATGCGTCTTTCTGATGCGTCCTTTGGGTCTGTTCAAAGAATTGTCGTGTCAATTCTTGATCCGTTTGATGCAGCAGACTCCCTATTTAAAACTATATGGTGCGTGTCTGCTGCAGCACAAAGGCATCCCAACATGCAGCATACTTTGGGTGTATGTTGGATGCGTTTTACGCAGCACTTTTCAATACGTTTTTCCGATCCGAAAAACATGTTCAAAAAGCAGTGTGAACATCCCCTAAAACCCAAAAGAACATGTGACATTTCAACCTCAACACAGGGCATTGTCAAGCAAATCAAACACGTGTATCTGACCTGCCTAATAAGGAACTACTAATCCGTGGAGACCAATCACAAACAATGTTACCGACCCCAACAGGTAGTAAGTGAATTCTAAGAACTTTTTTGGTGTTCTATAAAATCAGCGATCCATAAATACAGCAAATATACATACAGACGTATATTATCACAATATTAATCATTAGTATGGATATTACTGACTTCTGATCATTGTGAATAGATGGATCGGGTCTCCACTGCAATCCACATCACTTCGTGATCCCTTTTTCAGTTTATATACTTCTATTTATATCGCTATTCTGAGCTGTTCACTTCCGAAAGGTGGCAATTAAGTGGCTCGTGACCACTATAGTGGTGACATCCCTCTTAAGAAGTAAATGGAATGAAAATAGATGATTGGAGATGACCGGGTCCAGAGGAAGAGGAGTATAGGCTTTTCTTATTTAATGGGGTCTCGGGAGCTGCTTATTATTTTCATTTAGAAACTTTAAGTTCTACGCTCAAGATTTTTGTTCAATGTAAAAAATTTAAAATTTATTCGCGGGGATACTCCCGCACACTTGAAGGTCTGTAGACCCATAATGTAAAAAAAAGTGGCTTTTGGATTCACCTTGCTGTTGTGTCAGAACACCTGTACAGAAAAGTGTAATCTGCTGAGCTTTCCAATATACAATAGATGACTAACACAAAGAAACGTGTGCTACCTGCTTATTTTTAGGATATTTACTTGTATTTAGTAATGTATTGTTACTTATAATTTAACAATTGTTTGGTGCATGGAGGCTATGATGATGTAAATCATTTTTGGGGTTGTTACAAGGCGCCCTCACTCCGTATGAACATCGTTTTCTGAGGTTTTGGGTCTTTCAAAATGACCCGAGAGCTCTAACAATTAGCAGTGACTTTATCACTGCCGGCAATGCGAACCCCAGGGGGTTTTCAATGATGATCATCGCGCGTGTTTGCACGCCCCTGTTCGATGGGCCCTTTCGGATGCGATCCAAAATGAATGCAATTTTTTGATGCATCCGCAAGAGGACCCGACAGGGGAGCAAAACCAGCAGCGGCGATCTTCATGTGAACAACCCTGGTGTCTGTCATTGCCCCAGTGATAAATCACTGTAAATTTTTAGATTGTTTTTCTGGGTCCGTTTGATGGGCCCAGGAGCATCAGAAAAGGGTTGTTCATACGGAGGCAGCGCCGTTGAAAATACCCTAAAGGGGATCGGGTGTGCACACAACCCTTGATTGTCCTCTGTACAGGTTTGATTTTTTTTTTTGTGGTATTTTGATTGTTCTTGCACACATTCTTTTTTGTGCGTCTTTTGCCCCTTTTTATTGACACATTTTTTTTTTCTTGCCCCTTTAAAGTTTAATTTTAATTTTGTTTTACTTAGAGCTTCTAATGAAATTAACAGCTGAAGCAAAACGTGTTTGTAAGTTTTTACCTTGGGGGGAAACTCTTTAAATTTCCCCATAAAGCTTGTATGTAAGAAAAAAAAGCCCCTTTTTTTTTGGAATCTATTTTTGAAGTATCTATAGTATTTTCTTGTGTTAAGGTCCAGTCCCCCATTGTTGGGTTATCCCAACTGCACGGGTTTTCCGCCCGGCTGTTTTTCAGACCGCCGGCGGCCAAAAAACCTAGAACTTGTTCATTCTTCTGTCCGGTTTTCATGTGGAACATGTCTATGTGAAGTGGGAGGGCTTTTTTCGCTAAAGGGAGAAAGCCCCCCCCCCCCTGCGGCCGTGGGGACCGCACTAAAACAGGACAAACGCCGGTCGGATAAACTGACCGGTATTTGTCCTGTGCCATGTAAATGGTCCCTTAGCGCGCAGCCAGGTCATACAGCCTCCTGCTAGACTACAGGTCACAGTAACTGCAGATGAGTTCATTTGATTTTCCAAAAATTCCTCATAAATAGTAATTTTGCCCATAATTTTATTCTATTGTTAGACAACGGTAACAAAAAATGCCAGGTAAAGTAGCATCCAAAAACCAAATGACTAGATGTTTAATTTGTATAAGCTGCGTCTGGTGATTAGAAACTCTTGCATTTCACACGATGAAGTCAGTCCTACTGTCTGCGGATGCTGAATATTATCGGAGCTCTTCATTTGTGACTTAATGCATACCACACCAAATGCCTTAATTATTGTTTGCTGGAGCCTCTCGACAAGCGCCCCATTGTAGATACAATAGCTGTATATAGGCATTCTTGTTCTCAGTGACCCTTGCTGAATACCTGAGGTTTAATATTTCAGAGCTGATAACCAGAGCGACAATGAACGCCTTATGTTTTTCCTAGCTTTCCCATTGAATCTAATGATCTCTGAGACTGGGTCACAAACCATGATTGCCAGCGCGATTCTATGCCAAATTGTCACTCACTTTACATAAAGCAATGTACAAAACATATTTCAGTATATTTAGGGCCAACATTCTCAGGTATGAGCGGTGTCATTACTTTTCAAATATATATTATCTGTTCTCTTTTCTAATCTAATATGTGCTGCAGTAGTATTTTCGTGGTTTATAGTACACTTGGACTTGAGGAGAACAAAGGGACTTCTAATGTATTCAGAGAAAAGCTGAGGGTTTCATATTTTCATTTTTTGATTTGTGAATAACCAACCCATCTCCCTCGGTTTTTTTCAGTAATATACATTTGCAGACAGAAGCTGGCACCAAAAAAAAAAAAAGAAAAAAGTTAAGCTTTATTCGTTTGTCGAAGGTTCTGATCAGAACCTACATTGTAGAAAAAATAACACAGTATGATGCTTTTTCTCCCCTCATTACAGACGGAAGCTCTGAACAGAATCTCCAGTATAAGTGTGAACCAAGCCTAAGTTGCACTACACCGAAATGTACCATTACCTTGGGAGTGATTAACTGAAAAATCCATTACAATTGTAAGTACAGGAGTTGTCCATGCATACTTTCCCAACTGACTGGATTCAGAGAGAAAATACTGAGACAACTATTGTATGCCCAACGAGTATTGTGCACAGGTCCTACACAGATCAATGCTACCTGGGCCCAATGCTTGTTGGATGTCAGGCAGTAGGCTGCCCATCCAGAGTGCAATTTTAAATTTCGGTTTTAAATGTCAGAACCGGGGGAGTATGCCTGGACAACCCCTTTAGCCTTCTAATGGGCAAGTTAATGGCCGTGTTGGATCTGAAAATCACACCCCCAAATGCGTCGTTTCCCCAAATTCCAACACCAGTTGCGTTTTTGGGAGCTTTGTTGGATGTACCCAAAACAATATTTTAAAAGTGTCCTGCTGCTTTTTCGCCCAAGAATTGACATGTCAAGTTGGAAAAAAACGGTCCGAAAGACGCGGGAGAGTATCAGCGATCATTTTGGAACTTTTTCTTATTAAAAAAATGTAAATACATTGCTATTTGTTTTTGCGTGTTTGGGTCCTTTTTTGGGGCCCACAACAGACCAAACAGAGAAAAGGTATGTAACCGGAGCAAACATACCCTTACGCTTTTACATCTACAAAACCATATGAGGTTTTTTTTGGAGATGAATTTTATAATAGCATTATTTTTTTGGCATCTTAAATTCACACTGATCATATGCTAAAGAAATTATAACTTTATTCCATGCATCCGTACAATAAAGGCAATAACAAATTTATATATATATTTTTTTTTTTTTTTTTACTTTTTTATGTTTGTTTTACAAAAAAACGCTTTAAAAAAAAAGTCCAGCCCACGCCTCATAAGGCTATGTCTAAACAGCAGAGAATTCCCGTTGGATTTTAGTGTTTTGCAACCACTGAAAATCCAGTGGAAAAATGTCCACATAGACGTTAATACACACAACCTGTAGTCTATACACGTGTTTTTTTTTTTTTTGCTCGTTTTCCAGCAGAAAAATTTACTATTGAAGTCTATGTAAACTGCCGGCCATTTTTTGGACTTTTTTTCTGTGTTTTTTGGTGCGGTTTTTGGATGATTCTGCTGAAAAAGGTGTTTATACAATGTATGTGAACTAGGCATACATTAAAAACCTCCCAAAAAGCAGACCAAAAACCACCCATAAAACTTGTCAGAAACCCAGCTGCTTTGGACAAAAAAACTGACAAAATGCTCCGGTTTCTAAACAGATTTTAGGTTTTGTTTTATGACAAGTTTTTTTTGTCCTATGTTTTGTAGAACTAACCTAACGGTTTTATTTTTTCGTTGGATTGCTATGTGGAGTCTTTTTTTTTTTTTTTTTTTTTTTTTTTTTCTGATTGGAACCATTTTGGGGCACAGGCCTTTTGGATTTCTGTTCTGTGTTTCAGATAGCGGATGAGCAAAAACACATCGGCATCTTTTAAAAAAAATTTTTTACGCAATTAACATTGTGGGATTACTATCGAGATAGTTTTATAGTTTGGGTCATTACGGATGCAGCGTTACCAATTATATGTAGATGGGGTTTTTTTCCTCCATAGATAAGGGTTTGTAAGGTATAAATTATATATATATATAAAATATTTTTTTTTTTTTTTTTTTTACTTGGAATGTTTTTTTTGTGTCTTAAACTTTTTTTTTTTTTTAAACTATTTTTAAGCTCTTTAGGGAGCTTAAGCAATCCAATGCTCAGCCAGTCACCCACTTATATATACGAGTGCATATATATGCTTGTCAGTGTTGCAGGACCTAAAAAGCATGTGCAAAAGAGTAACGCTAGGGATTCCTATCGCCATGGAACCCTCAGTTCTTGCAAACAATGCAGCCGGTGACAGAGAAGCCCCTTCCTCTGAAACCACTTAGATGCTGGGTCACCATTGACTGTGAACCTAAGTGGGTTAAACAGTTTAGATCTGATGTTTCTCCAGTCTTAGCCATTAGAGCAGGAGCCTGGCTGTCAGAGGCCCTGCTTCACCCAGCACAGAAACCATGCCTATATTCCTGACTCGGATCTATGGCGGTCTCAGGGTTGACCGCATTATAGACCTGCAGCTACAAACTATTTAATTATTAGTGGTGAAGTAGATTATCCCAACTTCTTTATAAGCCATATGCTAATAATTTAGCAATGTGAAAGCAACATTGGAAGCAGATTTTAGTGCAGTTCAGTATCTAATCAGCATTTATACCAATGCAGTGTGTGTGCTTCATCTTACAAACAATACAGTACAGTTTGCCTTTAGTTTAGACAAGGAACCTGTCACATAGTTTATGCCCCCCTTGCTGAGAACAGCACAAGCTAGTGTCAGACATGCTGTTTCCAGTGCTGTGTCCCTTATTCTGTAAGATGCAGCAGTTTCAGAGCAATTATTGCTCAGATCTGGCAGTTTGCAGCCTGTTCTGCCAGAGAAGAGTCCAATGTATTCATGAGTGGGTGTTAGCCCCAACCACCCGTTGTTTGTTCATAGTTTTCTACCTATTCAAAGTAAATGGTTGAATCAGCCGTGACAGGGCGGGCTATCACAGAATGGGTTTGACTAGCCATTGGTGGGTGGGGCTAACACCCCATGAATAAGCTGAACTCTTCTCTGGCAGAACAGGCAGCATTAAATGCTCTGAAACTGCTGCATCTTACAGAATAAGGGACACAGCTCTGGAAACAGCAGGTCTGTCACTAGGTTGTGCTGCTCTCAGGGTGGCATAACTTGTGACAGGTTCCCTTTAAGCAGGTGTATCGTTACATCTTTACTGTAAGTCACTCTGTTAGTTGCTGCCATTCCCCACCACGTTTTAATTTTCACTCACATTACTAAACATAGTTTAATTCAGGAAACAAATTATTCTGAACAGATCCTTTTTCTCTGAACAGGGATGCCCAGAGACTTGAAGAATTTTTCACTAAAAACCAACAGCTAAGAGAGCAGCAAAAGGTTCTTCATGACACGATCAAAGTGCTCGAGGATCGGTAAGGAGCATTATTTGTGTGTGTGTATACACATAGTGGAGACAATAAGTATCTGCTGCACTGGCGATTTTGCAAGTTTTCCCACCTGCAAAGAATGGAGAGGTCTGTAATTTGTATTGTTGGTACACTTCAACTGTGAGAGACAGAATCTAAAAATAATTCATCTGCATTTTGTTACATGAAATAGGTATTTGATTCCATAGAAAAACAGAACTTAATATTTGGTACAGAAACCTTTGTTTGCAATTACAGAGGTCAGACCTTTCCTGTAGTTCTTGACACACTATAGCAGGGGTTTTGGCCCACTCCTTCATACATATGTTCTCCAGATCTTTCAGGTTTTAAAGCTGTCGCTGGGCTACATTGAGTTTCAGCTCCCCCCAAAGATTTTCAGTTTAGGTCTGGAGACTGGCTAGGCCACTCAAGGATCTTGAAATGCTTCTTTATAGAGCCTCTTCTTAGTTGCCCTGGCTGTGTGTTTCAGGTCATTGTCCTACTGGAAGACCCAGCCACAACCCATCTTCAGTCTTCTTACTGAGGGAAGGAGGTTGTTGGCCAAAATCTTGCGATATCTGGCCCCATCTATCCTCCCTTCACAGTAATATTTAAGACTGTGGTCCCAGTTCTGTTCAGACCATTGACCAGGTCCCACTGTGTAGTTCTGGGCCGATTCCCAACCTCTCTCAGAATCGTTCTTTCTCCACGAGGGGAGATCTTGCATGCAGTCCCAGACCGAGGAAAATTGACGGTTATCTTGTGTGTCTTCCATTTTCTAATAATTGTGGCAACAGTTGTTGCCTTCTCACCAAGCTGCTTGCCAATTGTCCTGTATCCCATCCCAGCCTTGTGCAGGTTTACAAATTTGTCCTTGGTGTCCTTAGCTCTTTGGTCTTGGCCATGGTGGAGAGGTTGGAGTGTGATTGTGTGGACAGGTGTCTTTTATGCAGGTAACAAGTTCAAACAAGTGCAATTAATACAGGTAATGAGTATAGAGTAGGAGGGATTCTTAGTTTTTCTTTAACAGCTTTGTGAGAGCCAGAAATCTTGCTGGTTGGTAGGTGATCAAATGCTTATTTCATGCAATAAAATGCAAATTAATTATTTAAAGGGGATTTGCCAGGACGCCAGTTACTTACCTCTTATCAGCACGGGTGTAGAATATAAACAAATCATGCTGAGTCATGAAGGCTGCAGGGGAGAGAGGGAGAGGGTGAGCAAGGAGTGAGGAATAAGGGGGTCTCAAAACAAAACACAAATAATAACAGTACAACAGTGGATTCTCAATACAGCAAGACACACCCTTTAATACACTGCACTTTCTTCCCTGTCCTTAAAAGCTCATTCATTTTCCCCGTCACAGATAAGAAGTGTTTCAGCAAGCGCGGCCTGTCAGCTCCCCTGGTCGTGTCTATGGAAGCTTTCAGGTAACTAAGGGGGATTTTTTGTATTTCCCCATTTTTGAAAATATATTAAAAAGTGAAAAGAGTTGGCCCCGGGCAACATTACATGGTGGCAAAACCCCTTTAAGAATCATACAATGTGATTTTTCTGGATTTCTTTTTTTAGATTCTGTCTCTCACAGTTGAAGTGTACCTATGATAAAAATTACAGACCTCACTATTCTTTATGGGTGGGGAAACTTGCAAAATCAACACTGCATCAAATACCTATTTTCCCTACTGTATATATGCATTTGTATGCAAATGTATGGCACATTTGTTAAAGTTGGTTTTCATACTTTTTTTTTTTTGTAAATCTGCTTGGTGCGTGCTTTTATTATTTAATTCAGCACTTGGTCTGGGTCTTTAGTGTGTGTGTTTGAAACTGTTAAATGTTTTTTTAGAAGAGGAATCTGTCAGAGTGGTTAGATCAATCATAGATCATGAAAGAGTTTTGTAAGACTTTTTTCAAATGCATGTCACTAGTAATCCAGAGGATTTCCCTCTGTTTTACAGGGCGACAGGTTTTACTTTCACTTTGTAACTCGGGAGAATCTTATCATTCTTTTGGGAGATACCAACTGTGCAGGAGGGGTTGAGGGCATAGCTGCTTGTGCAGGGTGATCGGAGTCTCTAACTACATACAGTACAGCAGGCAAAGCACAGTGAGGAGATAGTGTGACAGAGTTTACCTGTTGCTTCAGCCTCCTCATCCATAGAACACGGGCATCTATATCGCAATGCTGCTGGTGTGCACATGATGTAGACTTACAGGCTCTTCCAGCCCAGAAGCAGGAGATTTGATACAACTGTCAACATAGTCATACATCAAGCTGTCATGTGCCGACTTGGGCCGACTTCAGAGCGGTCTTAAAGGGCCAGCGCTTTTAAAAAAAAACAAAACAGAATTACAGGTGAAATGCTTTAATTTTCCTAATGAATCATATTTGAGAAAGTGTTTGTATTTTAGTTTTCTGTTACTTCATGAGGTTTCTCTGAAGGTGATAGGTCCTCTTTAAAGGTGTTTTCTTACCATGCAGTTCCACAGAGCCACAGCCAGCTTTAGACTCGCACTTCCTGGTCTGGCTGTGAGTGGGTCTATAGCAGTTATTGTTATATCAGCTCTGCTGTTCCTAGCTAATTCTGTAACAGTGACATGACTTCTGGAGGTTTATAAAGTGTAGTACACAAGTCTACACAGCTCTAAAGAGCGAAATCTTTTCACTATAAACTCTGTTGCTAGAGATAAGACTCTGCAGGGAGTGACTGTCGGCATCTTGGAACAATGAGAGATAAGGGAGAGGTAGTCAGTGACCAGAGAAACTTATGTACACTAGCGGGAGATAAAATCTTCTTTATCTCCTGAACATGTTAAAAGCTAATCATTGTGGTGAGAAAACCCGTTTAAGTTACAATGGCCTCTGGATACAATATTTTCACCATACGATGGTCTTTCCTGGCACAATGTATGTCCCAGGCACTGCTGATCTGCGGCATGTGTAATTGACTAGAAGATCCAACCATTATAATGAATATTTTATGTGTAACACACATCTGTATTAGTGAAGTGCACGCACTGATTGGTGGTCTAGTAGTGCCTCTCTACAGTACAGTGCTGTACTACATGTTCTGTACTGCTCTTTACATGTGCCAGAATGAGAGGCTTCTTTGGGCATTAAAGGGGTTGTCTCATTACATTGATTTATCATACCTCAGTCCTCTTTTCTTGGTTCCCCTTTAAATTCACGGGTGTGTTTACTGGCTTCCACTAAGCTGCAGTAGAAGCCTGGTCTGTAGCAACCAGTTCTGGCAGCCCATCAGGATAGATCAAACAGGTCTGTAGCTATAGTGACCTGAGGAGCTGATGCAGCCCATACAAGAGGGGATATCTAGGAATAGGTAGGACACTGTTAATGGATATATATTGCAAAGTGACTCGTTTTTGCAAGATCTTTAACATAAAAAGCAATCCTTTTAGTGAGACAACCCCTTTAAGTCAGGCTGGCTTCATTTTCTGGTTTTCTGATAAATTGTGTATGAAGTACATCACCCAAAATACTAATATCAACAACATAGAAAGGGATTTTCAGCTTTCTGACTGTTATATGAAAGGAGTTGCTTTATTTGCACTAGTTATCCGCTTAACTTTCTTTAATCTTTATTTTGCATTATGTTGGGTGACGTTTTGGAACCAATAACATCTTCCATAGAGTTATGGCTTTAAAATACAATGGTCGTCTCCGAGCCAGTTAATATTTTATGTTAATGTACATGCATTCTGAAACCATTTTTGTATTATGCAAAAGGATACCACTGGCTCTTGTACTCCTCTCTTTGCCATCACTTTATTTTTCTTCTTGATCTGTTTGTGTGTGACTCCAAATCTGCATCTGTCTGTGCTAATATGTTGTTACTCTTCTTTCATCTAGGTTACGAGCTGGGCTTTGTGACCGTTGTGCAGTAACAGAGGAGCACATGAGGAAGAAGCAACAGGAATTCGAGAATATCAGACAGCAGAACCTGAAACTTATCACAGAGCTCAGTGAGAGTGCAATTTTCGTATATGTTTTTTTGGTCGATAACCCCACCTAGTGTAATATATACCCTTTATCAATGTTATATTTAGGAAGCTTGGCTACTTTGTACCAAAATTGTTAAAATCTGTGTAGTCTATTTAAAGGGGATTTATCGTTTGTGCTGCTCGTGCTGTTCTGCTAATTTTCTCAGATTGAGTTTGAAATCCAGGGGCGTGTCTCCCCTCACTGAAGAGCTGTGACATCATTTTGTTTGAAGCAGGGGGTGCAGAGGGTTGTCTGGATATAACAGCTCTGTAGCCTCCTGCATGCTTATGTCTGCAGCCTTGAGGCTCCACAAGCTGCAGCAAGCACCTATTATATCTATTATATCTTAGTTTACACACTGAAAGCCAGCAGCTTTAACTTCTGTTCTAGTGGTATTCAACCAAATTGTACTGACAACAGGCAGAGACCTTTATAATAAAAGGACAAATGTCAGCTTCAAGTAAAGATCTCGTTGCTGTCGTGATATGAGTAAAAAACAGGGGGGGGGGAGAAGCAAATCGCTTTGAGAGAAGAACCTGCAACTTGTAATGACTTGGGCTGATGGTGTAACGGTAGAGTGTGTTTTTACAACAAAGGGGTTGGAGTTCTAGTCCCCTCACAGGGTTTTTCCCCCCCCCCCCCCTCTAAATTCTAAAATTTGTAAAGAGCCCTAAAAAATTATGCAATTCTATAATGATATATACCATACATAGCTCCCTTATCATGTTCCCCCCGAGATTTTTGCATTGTATACAATTTAAAAAGTGTTGGGGACTTGAGGAGGGGGACTATATAGGGGGTTTTTCTGGGTGTTGGTGTTTTTATTTTTTATATATATTTTTTTATATATATATTTTTATATATAAAATAAAAAATTTTTTTTTTTTTTTTTTTTTTTTTTTTGGTTTACCAATATTTTCATATCTTTACATATGTGACAATTTTAAAAAAAAAAAAAAAAAAAAAAAACAATGGGGTTGAACTCCCAACCTCTGGTTTCCCAAGCTGATCACCTGGACACACTAAAAAGCAGCTCATACAGACACATGTTGAACCTTTGTTATACACTACGATGATACTTAAAGGAGGGGGGGCTTGCATTGTCTGAGGAACAGAACCCTCTTTTCAAAGTAGCGCTTAAGGATGGACCTGTGAGGAGGGAATAACCTTTGGAAAAAAGCCTTTTAAACGGCGTAAATTTCCCAAACTTCCTAAGTGGGAATGTCATAGAGCAAAAGACTTGGGTTTTACTTCGATTTTAACAGTGAGAGGGGGTAAACGGTGTGCAGGGGAGCCAAACACGGGGGGGGGTGGCCCTGACGTTTTCCCGTTAGGGGCATTCCCCAAAAGGCTAATGAAATGTCAGCCAGCCAATCCAGGCAGGGGGCGTGTCTGGGCAAGGAAACGACAGGGGGCGTTCTGACCCCGCAAAGCAGAAAAAAGATTTCAGCGAAGTGATATCCTAAACCAAGTGACAAATAATGCAACCCCAAATTTCAAAAAACTTATTTTTACTGCCCCCCCAATCTGAGACATGATCTTTGTACGATAAAACCCTTTAAAGCAATTCTTTCCTTGGAGAAAAGGGTGCTGGGTTGAAATTTTTTAATTTCATGGGGTTGTGCTCCCCAAAAAACACTTTAGATTTTCTGTTTTCGGATAGGAAAATTAGATTTCAAACCCCATTTGAGAGAAAAGGGTTGAAATGTTGGGGAACGTTGTACAGAGCGAAAACTTATGTTGGCTTAAAATTAACACAAATATAATAAAGATGGCTGCAGCCCATAGAATCAATAGTCATATGGTCTTCCCATTTACACAACGTAGTATGTCAGTCATGTGCAATCAACACAAGATCTGTTATTTTTTAAAAGATATAGTTTAAAGACTGTTAGAGGGGTTGTTCTGCAGACAAAAACAAGAAAATTGGAAAATGGATATCCTGAGACTCTTTAGGAAGTTTCTAGGCTAATTTATGTTTTCCCTAGCTTTCCTTCTCTCCAGCCTTCCTTGTTTGAAAGCTCTTTTCCTTTAGTGTTCACTCGGCATCTTTTTGGACATATTTTTGCACATATTTTGTGCGTAATTTCCAAAATACGGACCAAAATATGCTCCAAACAATGTTCAATACACCTGTAATAGAGTGTAATGTAAAATATGTGGCATCAATCAAATTCTGCGTATTCTCCAATCATAATTTAGCGCACGTCTGAAAAGAAATGACATGTTTATTCCTTCAGGCCTATAGGCCTGAAACCCAGAGTTAAGTTTGGAGGCAGAATTGCTTTGGGTTAATGCAGGGTTGCACTGTTAAAATTATGCGCTGGTAAGTGCGTTATTTTAACAGCGCAATGAAAGCATTTTGTGGTGTGTGAACTCGGGCTTACCGTGTAAAACTGCAAGCCCTAGAGTCTTTTGCTTGGCTTTGTCTATCTTATTCTCAGCCTTGGTCTCAATTCTTTTTCTTCCTCTCTGTTGAAAGCCTTGGGAGGTAGGGGCAAAATGGTGTCTTCATAGGCTGCTCTGAAGAAAGCCAAACCCTGTATGGTCTCCTGGATTGAACATAAGTAGCGGTTTGCTGTGTGGTGATACATAGAATTATTTAGCTTTTCTTTCATTCATTAAACAGCTGATGTAGAGCTGCACAGTCTACAGAAACTTTATTGAACCTGTTATAAAAGTGCCTGACTTTGGGGGAAGTATATTTGCTTTTCTATAAAAGAAAAATCTACATTATGCATTCTTTTTTGTTAATAGACAACTGGACAATACTATTAAAGTTACTAACGAGGTGCATCCCCATTGTTTCTCATACCCGGCAATCCGTGCCAACGGTGTCACTCACTGGGTTGATAAGTAATATGGTAACACCCTGGTATTAATCTATTCATAATCTACAGTTCCAACAAAGGTTGCGTCATCATTTCATGGCGATTTACAAATATTTACTAAAATGGACATTTTTTGGGGAGCTGACAGATTCTCCAACATTTACACGTTTAATTAAAGGGTATTCTCACCACATCGATTAGCTTTAAACATGTAAGTAAAGCTAAATAAAGACTATCAGAATTAGAGCAGTTCTCATCTCCGGCTTGTGTATACAAGCTGCCCTAGGTTACCGACCATCTATTCCTGTTCTAGGAGCCCTGGCCAGAATGGTGATATCACTCCATGCTGTGTCTTATCAGCAGCACAAGTGCTTGTTTATCTTTGTTACTAAGAAACTACCCTTCAGAGCTCTGTAGTCTTGTACCCAGCTGTTAAAACCCGTTCATCACAAATGTCCCTCTAACAGGCTCCGCTAAGAATAGCAGAGCTCATATACCAATCACTGCTGCAGAGGCACCCACAGCCTTACTAGGAAGTGGGAGCCTGAAGCTGCCTGTGAAGAGCAGCATGGTAAAAACAGCATGGTGAGAACATCCATTTTATTTATATATCCTCTATTTTTCTCAACTTTTTATGCAAGTTTTAATCCGTTTAGTATATATGTGTGTTCTTTGTGTATAGGACATAGTAACAATAAGTTTCATGTTTTCATTGAGGACTGAAAATAAGAACTTATGCCGTCTATTTTAACAATATTCTGTAAACCAACAACTGTGGGTCGGTGAAATATTTCCCATCCAGAAGTTAAATAAAAAGATAACATTTACAGGTTAATGTAAAGTGTGGCTCAAGTCCACATGACTTGTTTGGGCTTGTTCACACGTAGTTTTCACTCCGTGTTACAAGCGCCTTGTAGATCCATCTTTGGGACCGACAGGACGGACCCAGAGATGGATCTAAACAATTAGCAGTGACTTCGAACACGTAGCGGCGGGTCACATGAGAGATCGCCACTATGTGTTTCAAAAGCGCCGCTCGGGTCCATTTTGCAAAGAATTGCATGAAACACGCAGCGGCGATCTCTCATGTGAACGCCGCTGCGTGTTCTTCATAGCCCGCAGTGATGATCTCACTGCTAATTGTTTAGATCCGTCTTGGGGTCCGCTCTGTCGGTCCCCAAGACGGATCCGGAAAGCACTTGTAACACGGAGTGAAGACTTGTGTGAACAACCCCCTTTAAACCCTATTTTCCTTTTCTTCCCCCCCCCAATAAAAAGTATGCCACGTAGGTTGGGGGAGCCTCTGCACATATAAAGAAAAAATTGTAACATAGTCCGATTCGGTTTCCAGTGCTCAGGATGCTTTTATCCCCTTTCAACTTAAGTTTGTTTCCTAAAAGATAGTTTTTTTTAAAAATTTTTAAGGGAAAAAAATTTTTAAAAAAAATTTTCCCAAAAAAATAAAAAAAAATTGGGGGGAATTGTTCAATTTTTCTTTCAGCAACCATGGGCACTTGCTTTAGTGATTGACCCAAAATTAAAATTTTTAGCCCTTATTAAAATATTTGAAGATCTTAACTCTTTTGTTCCTAACAGTTAATTTTTTCACAATTTCCCCCCCCCCCCCCCCCCCCCAAAAAAAAAAAAAATTTTAAATTGGACACCTTGTATTTTGTAAAAATGCCTCCCAGCACTTTATTTTCATGAATGCAGTTTTGCATCAAAGTGTAACGTTCTGTAAAACAAAAAGAAAAATCCATGAAACAAGTGTTGCCTAAAAAAAAGCTTTTAATGTACAGCACTTTCAAAAACTAAAGGTCAAGAATATAGAAGGTTCATGCTTTGGGTGGTTTGATTTCAAAAATGGTCATCAGAAGTGTTAAATGCAGTGAAAATAACCCCTCACCTTCTAAATCTGTTCTAGCTCTGCTGCTCCTGCTGATCTTCCAGCTGATGCCACGTTTATTGTTCACGTGACCCTGCAGCTATTCACTGGTACCCACCTCTTCCTGGTGAGCGGGACTTACTAAAGACCCCTTTTTGGCGCAGTGTCAAAGCATTGGGTAATTACCTTTAATGGGCCCCTGGGATGGTGCTTGTGGGAATGAGTGGATCTAAAAGGTGAGGTGTGTGGTTGGTTTTTGTCCCATTTCATTATGTCTCCTAACGATTGCCAAACTTTTTTGAAAACTGGAAACCCCCTTTAAGTAGGGTCAGAAAACTTTCTATAAGTGACAAGCATGGCGCAGATACCCTTTTCAATTAGCAAGGAGGGCGATAGCATGTTTAAACCCCAAGGGGTTTTGAAGGGAGGGCAGGTGGCTATAGAATTTAAACCCTTACCCCCAAGGATTATAGGGGACGTTTGGTGCTGGTAAGGTCCTATGTAGTGGGGTTCTCAGTAATTTCCCCCAATGGGGGCTGGGGGGAGTGTTATTGCAGCTGACACTCTCTATTAACAGCAGGGAATGGAGTCGACTCTGGTCCCTATTGTTTAACCCTTTAGACACTGCAGTATCTGAATGAGAAAACCCTGCCATGCCATTCCTACAGTGAATTGAGGGCCAATTTTATTATACGGCTGGGAAATCTAATGAAGGCTTTCACA
Source organism: Phyllomedusa bahiana (assembly GCA_025379985.1). Taxonomy (NCBI): domain Eukaryota; kingdom Metazoa; phylum Chordata; class Amphibia; order Anura; family Hylidae; genus Phyllomedusa; species Phyllomedusa bahiana. The sequence goes on from JAODAL010013904.1 coordinate 67,862, forward strand.
GCTGCCAGGTATTCGTTTCTATTACTACCTGCACTAGGCAAGAAGTAATAGTACCTCCACCTAGTGGTCAAGTTATCTAGGGGATTTTTAAAGGGGGTTTTGCCCCATGGTAATGTTGAGGGGGGGAAAACCTCCAAAATGGGTTTTTTAATACTTTTCTAAATATTGTTTTAAAAAAAATGAAAAATCTGAGAGCTACAGCATTTCTCAACCCCCCCTTTGGGTTCCCTAAAAGCCCCCCTAGTCAAACCCCAGGAGCTGAAAGGCCAGTGCTTGCGTGAATCACTTCTAATGATGAAAAGCAAATGAAGGGTTTTTTAAGGCACCGGGTAGCAAAATGTTTTCTTTTGATACAGAATAACTAGCTGAGTTTTTTATTGATCCCGCTTTATCGATGAAGAACTTTCAAGCTGCTGGTTTTAAATAGGGTGTTTTTTTTGTAACAGAATTCACAAGTTAAGTTGTTTATTTGAGTGAACATTTCACGGACCCCTTATGCAGGCTCTGTGCTCTGGTGTGTGTTGTGTGAAGGAGACCTTGCAAAAGGGGCGACCCCTTCCCATTTGTCAATTTTGGGGGGTCTGTTCTGAATAGTGCATCCCAGGTGATAACATGCACCCACTGACTTTGATTTTTTTTTCTGCGATTGCATCAAATTTGGGGTAAAATACTTTAAAATTTAAAGTAAAAATTAAAGCACAAAAATTAAAAAAAAAAAAAAAAAAATTTAATTTAAATTGCCACCCTTATGCTATTTTACAATTTTAAAAAATGTAAAACGTACACATAAATGATGCATCTGTAAAAGTCTGATCTATTAAAATCTAACATCATTTATCCCATATGCTGACTACCGTAGAAGAAGAAAAATTTCATGCAGAAAGTCTTTGGTCATTTCACATCCCCTAAAAATTGGAACAAAAAGTGATCAAAGATTCGCTTTCCATTCCAAAATGGTATCGATAAAAAGTACACTTCAGCCCGATCCAGGTCCATAGATGAAAGAACAAAAAAAGTTATTGGTCGCAGAAACGTTGGTTTTTCAAAGTACTAAAAACTTTAAAAAAACCCTACATATTTGGTATTGCCGGGATTGTATAACCCTTATCTGTATTCTGCAGGTTTTGTTCACACGGCGTCTTCACTCCGTATAACATGCTTTTCTGAGCGTCCCCGGGTCCATTCAAAGGCCGAGACGCATCTAAAAAACTACAGGGTTTATCACTGCCGGCAATGACCGACACACATGGCGTCCACATAGAGATCGCCGCTGCGTGTTTGCTCGCGCCGTCAGTCCGCTTGCGGATAAATCAAAAAAATTGCAGTCTTTTCTTTGATCGCCTCCGCAAACGGACTTGTAGATCCCTTTTGGGGCCCCTTTTGAGGACCCGGGAGACGCTTTAGAAAAGCGTATGTTTATAGGGATAAGACGCCATGTGAAATCCCTCACACCTTTTTTTAAATTCCCCGAAGAGCAACGTGTAAAAAACAAAAACCCCTACAAACCTGGAGCAAGTAAGTGGTTTTTTGTTTTGTTTTTTTCACATTTCATACAACTATATTATTATAGGGGGAGGGTTTTAAATAACAGGGGTAAACCCCTCAATGTTCACCCGTGTGGCCAATGAATCGATTCATGGGGCTGCCTTTTAGTTTCAGCATCTTTTAACACATGTATTTTTTCTTTTCCCCGGATAAAATTTTCCGGGGAAAAAAGCTCACTGGAGCTATAAATTACCATATTTGCAGGGCGTATTGCAGCACAATTACACACCAAATCACGCCCTGCAAATATTCCGTGTAAACATACCCCAAGTGCGTATAAGAAGTCAGAAGGAATTGCTTTCAGCTGAACAAGAATTCACCTTGCAGTTAAAAGGGTAGGACAGCTTCAAATGGTGATGTATTTAAGGGCCATGTGACCGCTTCAAAACAGAAGACCAGCAGCCAGTGAGAACGGCGCAGCACTGGAATGAAGGGGAGAGTTGAGTGTGTATTTTTTATTTTTATTTTTTTAATGTTAAGTGGGCTCTACTATGTGAATAGAAGAATAAAAAAAAATAAAGGTTGAAAACCCATTTAACAAGGATATGGGCCCCCATAACAGCTTGACTTTCTTCTGCCGAGTTTTTTCCCCTTTTTATTTTTCCTCATACAAACGCACCAGGAATTAAAAGCTTATCTGCTCCTGAACTTAAAAGAGTAATCCCCTAAACATTACACCTCTTGTTTCATTATGTTTTAATTTGAAAGCTAAAAATTTCTAAACCTTTTTTATTCTCCTGTGAAATTTTTGTAAAAATGTATTTAAAAAAATCACACGGGACCACATAAAGCATGTCACTTTTTTCACCAATTTTTTTTTATTTCCCAAAACATCTGAAACAAAAAAAGGAGCAGCTTTGTTGTTATACATAAAACCAAAAATATTTTAACCAAGCCTCCATATTAGCCCAGGGGAAGTCTGACCAAATTGTGTGCGGTCTGATTCGGCACAGGTCATCACTTTAATTTTTTCACTAGCTTTTTGACAAGGTCCTATGAGGGGAATTTGATTTTTCTCTCTATAAACAAGAAAACGCTAATTTTTCTATCATAATGGACTAAAACCATGCATTTTCATAAACAATGTTTTTGATTGAGACAAATGAAATATGTTGAGTTTCTGACATTAAAAATATTTAATCCTCATATGCTGCTAAATATTCCTTTTGTAACATTCAAAAATTATCAATCCATACAAAAAGTATTTACATCGTTTGTAAAATTTCACTTGTACATGTTTGCGTGACCCTATGACTGAAATATTTTTTACTATTCAGGTCAATGCAAAAGATACATGAAGAGGTTGCAGAAGATCAAGTTGATGGTGATGATGGCATTATCCCTGATTCACCAGTCAGCTCCTTTCCTCTAAATGTGGTCAGCAGAATGCGAAGGAAAAAAGCTAACAAACATGTACGGTATACAGAACACACACAGGAGGAGCCCAGTGCATCTCAGTCTGCTAGTGCTTCAGTTGGTATGTGTTTATAGGGATCCCTGTGTAATGAAATATACTTTAACAAGAAAAAAAAAATGGATGCTTCCCAACTGAATACGAAAAGGAAGCTAGTTTGGTTGAGGCCACATGTCAGCAGAGCCTAAATTTTGCTGGTCTTTTCTATTTGGCTGTTCACTTCCTGTGCAGATTGTGGGTAGGTCTACAGCATTGAGTGATAGATCAGCTCTGCAAGCTGCTATTCCCAGCTGTGCCTGTTACGGGGTCATTGCTGATGGAGGGGTTGTGAAATAAAATTACTCGGTCAATGCAGAATGTTTGGCTATAAATGTGAGTTAGCAGAGCTGTATTTCTCATGAGGAACCTGCTGAGTGATTCTTTTACATTCACACTTCTCTCTAAATGTACGTAGATAAGTGTCTATCTGCAGCCCTGAAGGATGTCAAAGTTTTTTTCTCAGTAGAAATAGAAAATCAGAAACTAAAAGTAGCTCTCATCCTGCTGATAAGACACAGCATGGAATGATGCCACCATCCTGCCACTGCTACAGCAGAGAGAGGTGGTGGGAAGCTACTGTACACAAGCAGGAGATAAGAACTGCTCTGTCTTTATTTACCTTTAGCTACATGTTTAAAGAGAACCTGTCACATAGTTTATGCCACCCTGGCTGAGGACAGAACAAGGTAGTGTCAGATATGCTGTTTCCAGCGCTGTGTCCCTTATTCTGTAAGATGCTCTAGTTTTCGAGTATTTAATGCTCAAATCTGCAGTTTTCAGCCAGAAGTCATTCAAAGAGTCAGTTTTTCAAACCCCACCCATCTGAGGCTAGCCCTGCCCACCTCAACTGATAAACCTATTACTTTGAATCGGTAGAAACGAGAATAACTGCCAGGTGGGTGGGGCTAGCCTTTGGTAGGAGGGGCTAACACCCGCTCATGAATAAGATTTGAGGGGTAAATGCTCTAAAACTACAGCATCTTACACAATAAGGTACACAGTGCTAAAAACAGCAGGTCTGACACTAGCTGGTGCTGTCCTCAGCAAGGAGGGCATAATCTATGTGACAGGTTCTCTTTAAAGCCAATCGATAAGATGAGAATACCCCTTAAGTCATTGTAGTCCCTAACATGTTGCAATTCTGAATAACTGTATCTTAAATAGGAACTTATGAATTCTGAGTTTTGTTAGTAAAATTTCATTAGAACTTTAAAGCACTAAGATTTGTCTTGTTCTCTGATAGGAAGGATGTGATAAAGCACAGGCACAGCTGCAACTTTCTCACCACAGAGTTTCCATAGCCCTTCTGGAACTACTTATACAAATACAGTACTTACTCTAGTTGACTATACACTTAAGAGCTGTTGGTCAAATGCCTAGTCCTCCAGACTTCACCATAAATGTGCATTCTCGGTTTAGGCAAATGTGCATGTTTCTTCTAATTCTCTTTCTCTCCCGCTCCTTCTCCACATACACAAATATACATACACAACTCACAAAAAGTTAGGGTTATAGGTTTTTGGCTGAAATTTCAGAATGAAAATAAAATTTCTTGAAAAATTTTATAAATGAAACCTTTCTTACTTGAAGAATGCACATGTCCAACTGTTCAATTTTCCAGTACTTTTTGCACAACTTGACAAAGAGCTTAAGGGCTCAGTTCACAGCAGGTGTTAGATCTCTGAATTGCCCAATACATTTAGGGGATCAATTTGAATTGGGATTTAAACCGTCCTCCTCATGCTGTGCACGTTTTGATATGACCAAGACAACACCTTACAATTGTGACAGTAAATTGCTTCAAGCAGGATGTTCTGATGGAAGTGGCCACTGAGCTTAGAGTGTCACAAAGTGTCATCAGAAGGTTGCACCAGAGATACAGAGAGACTGGAAAGTCACAGAAAGGCAAAGAAGTGGACGTCCTTTGTCTACATCACACACTGATGACCGCTTCGTTGTAAACAATGCCCTGTGGAACCAGATGATGAATGCCACAAACTCAAGGGAGGTGAGGGGCAATAAAATGGCACGTCAGACCATGAGCAGGTTTATTGATACAGAACTGCCCTACACTTTCTGAATGTTATAGTGATCGCCTCTCCTCTTGAAAAACATAATTAATTCAGTCATTGTGCCTCTGCATGAACACCACCAGGGCTATGTTCACCTTCATGGACAACAATGTTCCAGTTCGAAGTCACGTTATTAGGGAACAGTTGTTGGAGACTGGGGTATGTCACATGGCGTGGCCTTCACTTTCTCCAGACCTGAAACCCCTAGAAAACCTAAGGGATCAGCTGAGTCGCCATGTTGAAGCTCTGTACCCCTGACCCTCAGTGACCCTTCAAGAAGAGTGGGATGCCTCAGCAGTCAATAACTCGACTTATGAAGAGCATGAGACGTTGCTGTAATTGATGCTCAAGGCCACATGACACGTTATAGAGACATTGACATATTTTGATTGTGTATTCCCTCCAGTGTTGTTGGCTTTTGTTTCATTAAATTGTTTGAGATGAGAAAATCCACATTGCATGCTATGACTTAAATGGCCTCAAGATAAAATATGACTATAGCGTGAAATTTTTACTTTTTCCATAGATTTCACCCAAAAGCCAAATATTTCTAACTTTTTGTGGGACGTGTATCTAGAAATGGGTATCTATGCATGTAGATATAAAATCAGCAACAGGAAAATAAGCAGCTGGCGACCCCTTACCTCCTATAGAAACAAAGGATTGAACATGTTAAGATTCTTCTTTCCTCTGTTTTTGCTGAGGTTAATCTAACATGTCCTGAAACCTTTTGGTGTGAAAAAAAACGTAATACAATTTGGCGTTTGCATCATCTTTGACTATTTTGGCTTGTAGTGGTATCAGGCAAAAGTACCATTTACCAATTGATCGAGTTTGCTTCTGTTAGGCTATGTTCACACGGGTTATTCTGGGACGTATTTCAGCCCGTAATTCACGCAGTACTGCGCGAATTACAGGCTGAGATACGTCCCAGTCATTACGGTAACCCACAGTTCTCATAGAGAACTATGTATTACGTCTCCTCTCCCTGCCCGCACAATACGGCGAGCGGGGAGAGAAGTGACATGTCAATTATTCACGGCGTACATGCGCCAAGAATAATGAATGTCTATAGGGCTGGTGGGCTGCCGGCCCCGCCCCCGTACACACGCCGTAATTGCGGGGCGAAATACGTCCCGCAATTAAGCCGTGTGAACATAGCCTTAGAAATTCTATGTCTGTGGCCAGCTCTAGACAGTCTTATATTTGCTTAGGTCCTTACATATGTGGTGTGATGGATTAAAGTAAAATCTGATATTGTATAAGCAAAAACAGAAAAATACCGCTTTATAATTATGGTAAATTAATCCATTTCAAGAGACTGATTAACTTTCACTACACTTTTCACTATTAATTTGGTAGAAGCACAATAGATATCACAGAAGCAATTTCTAAATTCTTAGATTCTTAATTGGTTTTCATAAACTTCTATTATTTTAGGTTGTATCAGCTTAAAGGGGTTTTGCCACGATGTAATGTTGACGTGGGATCCTCCAAAATGGGTATTTAATCACTTTTCTAAATATATGATTATCTGATTATATCACTGCGTTATCTGATGAAGGGGCATAAAGGAGCTTTCAAGAGGGGTGTGGAGAAAGCTGTTGTTTTTTTGTATACAGAATCCACTAGTTGTAGTTGGATTATTTGAGTGAACATTTCACACGATCCCTTATGCATGGCTCTGTGTTCTGGCTGTCTCTCTCTGTCTCTCTCTGTCTCTGTGTGTGTGTCTGTCTGCGTGTGTGTCTCTCTCTGTCTCTGTGTGTGTCTCTCTCTGTCTCTGTGTGTGTCTCTCTGTCTCTCTCTGTCTCTGTGTGTGTCTCTCTCTCTCTCTGTCTCTCTCTGTCTCTGTGTGTGTCTCTCTGTCTCTCTCTGTGTGTGTCTCTCTGTCTCTCTCTGTGTGTGTCTCTCTCTCTCTCTGTCTGTCTCTGTGTGTGTCTCTCTCTCTGTCTGTCTCTGTGTGTGTCTCTGTCTCTGTCTCTCTCTGTCTCTCTCTCTCTGTCTCTCTCTCTCTGTCTCTCTCTCTGTGTCTCTCTCTCTCTCTGTGTCTCTCTCTCTGTGTCTCTCTCTCTGTGTCTCTCTCTCTGTGTCTCTCTCTCTGTGTCTCTCTCTCTGTGTCTCTCTCTCTGTGTCTCTCTCTCTCTGTGTCTCTCTCTCTGTGTCTCTCTCTCTGTGTCTCTCTCTCTGTGTCTCTCTCTGTGTCTCTCTCTCTGTCTCTGTCTCTCTCTCTGTCTCTCTCTCTCTCTGTCTCTCTCTCTGTGTCTCTCTGTCTCTGTGTCTCTCTGTCTCTGTGTCTCTCTGTCTCTGTGTCTCTCTGTCTCTGTGTCTCTCTGTCTCTCTCTCTCTGTGTCTCTCTCTGTCTCTGTCTCTCTGTCTCTGTGTCTCTCTCTCTCTCTGTGTCTCTCTCTCTCTCTCTGTCTCTCTCTCTCTCTCTCTGTGTCTCTCTCTCTCTCTGTGTCTCTCTCTCTCTCTGTGTCTCTGTGTCTCTCTCTCTCTCTCTCTCTGCTGTCTCCTGCCCCCTCTTTCCCTCTCTCTCTCTCTCTCTCCTTCTCCTTCCTCAGCATTGCTTTGTTTACTTTGCTTCTTAGCAGATAAGGCACGTCCTGGCAAAACCCCTTTAAGACTTGATGTTCATACATATTGTTTAGTTTTTGCTTTGGAAAAATATAAATGCTTATTTCCTATAAATGATAACCTTTTCATTTTCCTGTCATATTTGGCTTTGAGTGCTGGATTTATTATTGTACAGAATAGACTCTGCATGGCAGTGACTGTGCATACAAGGCATTTGCTTAAGATGGATTTAGTGAGGAAACTTGATTCACTCAGTCGAAAGGCAAAGCGGAAGAAACACAAGCTCATGAAGCCAAATTTCTAGACTGGTTTAAGCAGTTATTGAACTTTGTGTGTAAGAAAAGCTTTAGCACATGATGCAAATTGTGGAAACCTTTAGACGAGTGTAAATACGATCTCATTGTTCAATGCAAATAGGATCTAAAAATACTTGGACTATTTGCCTGTAATAAAACGAAGTGGAATTTTGGGAAACAGGTTAAAAGTAAACTGAATATTGTGTGAATAGCAAATTACAGGAGAGTGCTGGTTCCAGTGTTTGATGTAAGACAAATGCAAATGGGTTGTCTCACTTCAGCCATTGACCGCCTATAGCTAGAATATATCATCCGTGTCAGGTTCAGATCCCAAAATGAGCCTCCCGAAACCGCTCCGTCCTGATTGAAGAAGCGATCGAGACGCTCAAGTTGACATCAATGGAAGTTCTGAGCAGAGCGGTTTCAGGGCTTGTACTCGCGATAGGTGTCAATCTCACCTCGGATACCCGCAACTATCTGACATTGATGGCTTATTCTAGAAATATATCAATGTCAGACGTGGGACAACCCCTTTAATACAATGTAGCTGTACAAGTGGGTTTACTGCTGCAGCTCCAGATCCATCTTGATCAGAAGGAGCACTGTCTGGTTATGAGTTTTCTTTTGAGCAAGAGATTACCCGCTAATTGATCACACGGACATGGGTTGAATTTGGGAGACAGCCCTTTTAAGATTATAACTAGTAGTCAGCATATTAGAATATTGGTAGAACTGTGAAGCGTGTTCAGACAGACAGGAGGCACTGATAAAATCCCCTAATGTAGCTGACCTGTTTTGCAGGTGCTGGAGCAAGAATATTTACATCCACCCAAGTGAATACGGGAAAAGGGGAGGCCATCTTGGTTGCTGATACTTGTGCATTACAGTTATCTCCTCTTCATAGTAAGTATTTAACAGCAAAATAATTGCCATATGGTAGAAATGGGCAGTATACCAGTGTGAATTTAGGTTATTCAAAGCAACTTTTACCTTCTGTACTGGTTGTGGAATACTCTCTGGACAGGAATCCACCTTTTTTCTTAGTGGCTCATACCTTGTCTTGTGTTATTATTTCAACAATGAGTGATCAGCCTTGCGCAAGTGTTTAGCATACAAAATTTGGAATGTAATGTGTTAATGCATAATATACATCTAAATGGTGCCCTAAGTAACATTTTTTTTAAATACGCTCTAATATGCTTTGTATATCAAATTACTGTTTTTAAAGGCACACTAAAGAAAAAGCTAATTTATTCTGTTGCGCCTTCTGCATGAATTAGTTCAAAGAATATAAAAGAGAAATTGCGTGGCATGCCATGAATGCTTAAACTATGCACTATATTTGTTTTATACCACCTATACAAAATAAATGAAGGCATAGTTTCTCATTTAAATACCATAGGCTTTATTCACAGATACATATTCATTAAAGGGGTTTTGCCACCATGTAATGTTGACGTGGGAACCACCAAAATGGGTATTTAATCACTTTTCTAAATATATGTGATTAAAAAAAGTGAAAACTCTGAGAGCTACAGCATTTCTCAACCCCCTTGGTTACCACAAAGCTTCCCCTAGTCACGACCCAGGAGCTGCAAGGCCGCGCTTGCGTGAATCACTTATCTGATGACAGGCAGAATGAATGGTCTTTTAAGGCACCGGGTAGCAATATGTTTTCTTTTGTATTCAGAATAACTAGCTGTAGTGTTATTAGATCCCTGCTTTATCTGATGAAGAAGCTTTCAATCTGCTGTATAGAATAGGTGTTCTCTTTTGTATACAGAATTCACAAGTTATAGTTTGATTATTTGAGTGAACATGTCACAGAATTCCCTTATGCAGGGCTCTGTGCTCTGGCTGTGTGTGTCTGTGTGCGTCTGTCAGCACCCTGATTTGTTTACATTACATTAGCTTCTTAGCAGATAAGGTTTCTCCTGACAGTGCCGTCTGAGGCTCTGTGTCTTGCTGGATTGAATCCACTGTTGTACTGTTTATTAGTTCACTTAAAGGAGTTGTCTCATTACGAGCTTTCAGCCTGTCAGTGTCCCTGGTAAGTTGAACTGAGGGGCGTGCTAGCTTGGTCTGTCTCTTCTGCTCCCTCTCCCCCCCTCCCATCAGCACACAGGCAGCTACGTAACTTCTATACAGGGGGGAGGGGGTTTGCTCTCAGAGTTCAACCTGTGTGTGCTGCCTAGGTCTGTTGCAGGAGAGGGCTGATCTAATGAGTGTGAGAGTTGGTGTGCTAATAGAGCAGAGAGGATGCAAGTGTTCCTATATCCCCTGCTTAGCTTACAAGTCTCCACATCTCCAGCAACAACAAGGGCAGTGTTACTATACTCAGAATGTCTCACTATACAGGAGAACATAAAGTATTCACATGCCTGGATCTCTATAGTATTAGTATAGTCACAGTTCCAAAGACATATCATGATTATAGTAACAGACAGGGTCAATGCTGTCACATCTATCTGTGTAGAGAGCAGGAGGAAGCAGGGACACACAGGGTTAATCCCAGGGACACAGACGCCAGAGTCGCTCCTCCCCCTTTTCCACTCAAGAAGCATTCTGTGGAGGAGGGGCTCTCTGCTCGACCTGTCTTCAAAGGTGATGAGTCATTCAGACCTGACAGCCAGTAAGATAAGGATCAACAGGTCAGCTGCTATAGAGATTTGAGAAGCTGATGTAGTAATACTAACAGGGCTAGCTCAAAATCAGTAGGACATTTGTAATGAACATATATTGCAAAGCTGCTTGTTTTTTAAAGATCTTTAAATTAAAACCCAATCATTGTAGCGAGACAACCCCTTTAAGTTTTGAGACGCTCCCTTTGGATTCCTCACTCCCCCCTCCCCTCTCCCTCTCTCCACTGCAACTTCATGACTCAGCGTGATTTGTTGACATCTTGCTCTCATACTGAACGGAGGTCAGTACTTGGTCTGGTGGCAAATCCCCTTTAAGAACACAATGTTCAAATGTTGAAAAAAGAATCTTCAACACTCATATTAACTTCACACTGCTGTAGGATAGATAACAGTTTAATCTGTATTGAATTTACTACAATAACAGTATAATAACATTAGAATATTTTAGATATACATGACCACACCAGTCTCCTGGCGTAAAGCTGCACCAGCAAAACCGTGATTATACCAACATGATGACCTGGTGTAGAAAAATAGCATTTAATACATATCCTTATTACAACCAACAGAGCTAAAGAAAACATATACAAATGCATATGTTTTCATTACTAAACCGCACCCATTTATTTGCACATTCCTAGCTTGCACACATTAAAAATGGCTTCTTTAGCACACTGCTCAGAATTTATTTATTTATTTTTTTATATATATTATGGTTTGGTTCTGTGCAGGCATATACTCTGCAAGCTCACCCCACTGGCAATGACCTCCGACACCGCGCAGGTGAAATGTGTGTTGGTTGTGCTAAGAGCATGTATTGAATACTATACTTTGAATGCTGGTACAGTGCTACTAAGCAGTTACTTGCTTAAAATAGGGCTGGTGTTGTATATCAAAAATACTTTGCTGTTTATAGTGTTACTGAAGTGAATTCAATACTTTTAGACTGTATTCTAGCCCACAGCGGTGTGTGATAAAGCTTATAGTGTTTTATATGAGAAAATACTCCTGATTTATGTGTAGGTGGTATGGCATTGATGAGGAATTTTCAGCGGTATTTTAAAGGTGTTGCTATATATTGATATAATGTTAAAGGGAGCCTTTCACACAGTGTATGAAGCGTTAGTTAGTGATAGACACACTACAAGCAGCGATCTGTCCCTTAGGCTATGTTCACACGGCTTATTTCGGGGCGTATTTAAGGACATAATTACGTCCGCAAATACGTCCCGAAATACGTTTCAGATACGTGTCATAAAGTGTGACACGTATTTCGTGTCGTAAATACATTCCCCATTCTTTACTATGGGGATTTACGTTGCAAAATACGCCTCAATAAGTTACAGGGGAATTAATTTTACGATCGTATTTACGCCCGCAAATACGTAGCGAAAATACACCTCGTGTGAATGACGAGGCGTATTTTACATTGGAATCAATGCTGATCTAATTGTTTATTATTTGATACGTATTTCGAGACGTATTTGCAGACGTAAATACGTCCCGAAATAAGCCGTGTGAACATAGCCTTAGTCTGTAAAGCAGTTTTAGAGTGTTAACTTCTCAAAACTACCAGCATGCAGCCCGTAAGGCCAGAGAAGTGTCCACTTTATTCGTAAGCAGTTGCAAAGCCCTGCCCATCCACCAATGATTGACCGTTTTCTACCTATTATGATGAATGGGTAGAAAGCTGGTAATCAGTGGTGGGCAGGAGTGGCTAGTGAGTGCTCATAAATTAAGTGAACGACTCTTTGGCAGTGCTGGCTGAGTTCAAAAATAAATGCTCAGCAAGGACATACCCCTTTAATGCACTAAATTTACTATATATACAGACCATTACAAGTTTGTTATGGTTTTAACCACCTTGGGCGAAATGTATGTATGGGGCTGCGCAAGTATTCTGGTGTCCTTTCAGCCCAAAAGCTGGTGCAGTCTTGTTCTATACATGTATGAGCAGGTGCACTCCAAAATTGGGCAAACGGCACTTTGTAATGCGCCTAAGATGTGGGGGCGTTCTGGGTGTGTGTCACACCACAACCGTATGATTCTACACATTTATGACTGGGCGCATTACTACTGGAACAGGTAGACCAGATTAAAAGTGGTTTACCTGCAGGGCTGTGGAGTCAGCAAGCCAAAGCCCCGACTCCGACTCCTCAATTTCCCAAACCTCCGACTTCTGACTCCCTCATACACTGCGCATGTTTAACTGATAACTTTACTGTAGGAAAGTGGTAACATCAGGCTGTTTATCACCTTATGATACAATAATCAAGCTATTTCGGTAGAACAGACACTGACAAGCAATGTTTTGAATTTTTGAACCCTTGTGGTAGGGTTGAAGAAATGGAGCCAAGTCCCAAAGTTGAAAACATTGAAATTTTGTTGTAGGAAAGGGATAATTTTTGGCTAGGGCTTGAATTTTAAAAAAAATTGGGAAATATGCAAAACACTACAGGAATATTTGTGGAGTCTCTGAATTTGTTCTGAGAAATAGTATTTGCCTCCATCAGATCCTGCATACATGACCTCACATCTGATCTCATATTTCCAGGCTAGAGAACAGCCTCTCTACATTAACTTGGTTGGGGGCAAAGCGGTGACCACAGGGGCAACATCTCTAACAATGTCAGGGTATAAAGGAATTGCCTCAGCCACAATCAGTTTTGATGAATGGTTGAACTCTTCTAATTCTTTGAAAGCAGGTGAAAAATTTTGCAGAAATTGTTTGCCTGGGAGCAGAATCTTTTCCCTGGGGCAGGCTTTGCCTGCTCCATGTCATCAATTACACTCCATGTGATAAGGCTGAAGATATGGGAGCAGTAGCACTTGGCGGACCAATTCTCTTGCTCTTTGCATCGAACTAACTGGACCAACTTATTATATATTTTGGGAGTTGGAGTCGGTCCCTTTTATTCCGACTCCTGCAAAATAGGCACCGACTCAGATTCCACAGCCCTGTTTACCTGAACCTGAATTGACGTTTTAAAACTAGAAAGCGCTAAATCTACAGTATGTCCGGCAGTAGAAAACTACAGATTTGAGCATTACATACACGAAAACTACAGCATCTTACAGAATAAGGGACTCAGCGCTGGAAACGGCAGGTCTGTCACTAGCTTGTTCTGTCCTCAACAAGGGGGGCAAAAACTATGTGACAGGTTCCTTTTAAAGCTAATTAGAACGGGCTTCTATGTGCCTAGTTCATACATGTCGCCCATAGTGTATTTATATTCCACATTTCTGGAAAAAATATATTCGATATCTTCTGACAGGTAATTTGCACGTAGCTGACTCTAAAACGTAAAATTGTACGGAGTTTCATTATTATTCATTATTTTCTGTAGATGGGAGCGGTTCAGATGTAACTCAGGTTATGGAATTACATGATAGCTAATGCTTGTGTGGTGTGTCTATTTTATTCTATGAGGGGCCCATTGATATGTTGCAAGATAGAAACCGGTAATAGGTAGGGGGGCCCCAGATGCTTTGGCAGTATGGTGCCCTAAAATTACTGATGACAGCCCTGAGAGTAAGTTACGGTGTAGAAGAGGAATTTTAGACTTCTAATGCACAGAGTATCTTTATTTTGTGTTTGAACAGCAAAGCAGGAAGTAGACGATTTTAATCCTGAAAAACCAGTCTTTAATTTAGCTGCTGTAGTAGCTGAAACCCTTGGCCTTGAAGCTCATATGGAAGACTCTGTAAGTGCTTGATTTTGTGTGTCAAAATGCTTTGTGTTGCTAACCATGCAAGATGGATATATATTATAAAAAAATATAAATTTCCGAAGGCCTTGTCATTTTAAAGACATTGAATTTCTATGTAAGTTATATTTAAAAAATTCTGGGATAGTAAAACAAGAAAAATGTATAGTGTACTTCATCTGAATATGTTTGCAACGTTGGTAACATAGTGGGTGCCATTTGCTATAGGGTAAGGCTATGTTCACACGGTGTAATTGCGAGGACGTATTTCGCCCGCAATTACGCCGTGTGCTCGGGAGCGGAGGCGGGGCAGGGGGGCCGGCAGCCTGCCGGCCCCATAGACCTTCATTATTCTCAGCGCGTATTGACATGTCGCTTCTCTCCCCGCTCGCCGTATTGTGCGAGCAGGGAGAGGAGACGTAATCCACAGTTCTCTATGAGAACTATGGATTACCGTAATGACTGGGACGTATCTCGCCCCATATTTCGGGCAGTACGGCGTGAAATACAGGGCATGACACGGTCCAAAATAAGCCGTGTGAACATAGCCTAATAAAGGTTGTTTGATTTTGACATCACAGAGCATGTGCTACAAAGTGTTTTACTTGTAACATTGTATTTCGCCAAGTCATGAATACTGTTATTTTGCTTTTATTAAAGCAATCCCAGAGTGTACTGAACAATTTTAGGACTGATGCAGGCACCGTCCAGGCGCTTAATAAGCACGAGGAGCAATCTCCAAGACGCAGTGAGTTAGAGTAAGTTCTGTGTACAGTTACTAATCCAGTAATGGTCTACTCACTGCTATTCTATTTGTGTTGTCATCTCTTTGGTGTCCACTTAATCACTTCCACAGCTATGGTTCCTTATCTGCTGTTTTTTTGGCATTGACTTAGGGCCTGTCCCCACGGCAGAGAGCAAATACCGGTCGGGGTGGGAGGGGCGGCTTTTCTCTGCTGTTTGCGGAGAAAAGCCCTCCCCCCTCGCATTGAGATGTTCATATTCCCCCCGAAAACCAGGCAGAAGAATGAACATGCTCCATGTCTTTTGCAGCGCTGGCGGTGTAAAAAAAAAAAACGCCCGGCGGAAGACCCGTGCAGTGGGGACCGCTGCACGGGTTTTCCATAGAGGTCCGTTCCAAACCGAAAACCGGCTGAAAATTTTTAAAGGCATTTCTGATTTTTTTTTTTCTTTTAAATATTGAATGTTAAAAAAATTTTCCCCTCAGGGATTTATGTTAAATTGGGTCTAGAATTTGTATTTGTCTCATGGTTGAAGTTGTTTGGTATCTACATATGAATCTTCTTTTTTGGCAAATTTTCACCTCCAAAGTTACAAAAATTAACACTGTAATGAAAAGGATTTATGGCCCATCGTTTCCGGTTTAAAGGGGAATTCTTTAAGTTTATTTTATCCGTAAATGTTTTTAATTCTGGGTTTTTCCCATGTCGTATTTAAAAAAAAAGGGTTGCCCTGCTGCAAAAATTGAAAAAAAATGGATACTTCCTCTCTACCCCCTTTGTGTTAGCACTGGCCAGGTGGCGGGAATTTTTTTCTGTGTTACTTATGGTCAGCGTACCAGAGCTGCAGCTGCTGTTGGAGTGGGTCTCTTTCCCAATTTGAATCACTGTTTCAAACAGAGTTTTTCCCCATTCAGAGTTTTTATGGCGACCCTCCAAACAAAAGTAAACCAGCTCGTGGGTAGCGCACTACAGTTCCCATCCATGCTGTTGAATAGATTTTTCTCCCTTTTCCCTCTTCATTTTTTAATGTCCCCCAGGGTTTGAGCCGCTCACATTGTTCCGGGTTTGTTCCTACCATCCCCTTTGCCCAAATTTAATAGCTCACCTTTTAGTGCGGAACTTAGCAAAAAAAGTTTTAAAACGAACTACGGGGTCATATTATTTGAAGAAGCTATAAGCACAGTTTTTATCATAATTGGGAGGATTATGGGAAAACTACAAAAAAAAAAAATTAATATACATTGAGAATTTTTTATTTGTACCAAGTACTTTCAGTAGAAGTCAAGTATTCCAGTATACGCCTTAAATGTATATTATGAGACACAGCTTTAAATCAAAATAATTTTTATGTGGTGGTGGGTTTTTTGTTTTTCATGTGGTGTGTGGTGTGTGTTTTGTGTGTTTTTATTTGTGGGTATATTATTATATATATTTTATATTTTCAAAAAAAAAAAAAAAAAAAAAAAATCCCCCCCAAAAAAAATTTATTTTTTTTATTATATTATTTTAAATTTTTATCCTACGTAATGCTGTCTTAGATGTGCTTTGGGGGCTATTTTATTTGTTGACAAGATTCACAGAAAAATTACGGGTAACCCCAAATGATGGAGTGGGTTACACAAAGGCTTAACAGTATTTGGAATGGAACTCCAAAATTGGACCGTTCCCAAAAGGGGTACCATTGTTCCCTCTTTCCCATTTGGAAACAAAACCCGAAATCTTCATATGCAAACAAATCCACTGTCCATGTTCTGTCAAAGGCCGAAGATGCCTCCCTGGTGACGGCACTCTGCCACAGGACAGAAGCAGACTCTGTAATTAGCCAATGTTAGGATTAAAAAAGTCTTTAAAAGGAATCAAATGACTTGTAAATCAGTGGGGCCTAAGACAAAAGTGCTTTTTTAGCAAAGACCCTGTGGACCGGGGGGGTTTTTAAAGGAACCTGCAAGCAGAGGTGGCAAGCGGAGAAAGGTTGAAAGTGAAGGAGAAGCAAACTGTGAAATTGCATCTGTTGATAAAGAAAATGACTTTCCCTTTAAGAATGCCAATGGCACTAGAGATCTGGACAAACCGTTGGATCTCTCGGATAGGTTCTCAGGATTGTGCCCGAAGGTAACAGGACAAGAACATCCTAGAAGTAAAATGAAGCAACCTACCATACAAGAAACCTTAAAAAAAAGGTCCCCGAAGTAATTTTTGCCTGGGATTAATTTTTTAGGGTGTTATTTTCAATCAGGGGGAAGTTCAGATGAAAGCGATATAAAAAAAGGAAGAAAGGAAAGGGGACTTGAGTTGGAAACAGATGATGGTGATGGAGTGGAGAATGATAGCCAGATGTTTGAGGAGGTATTTTGTTTTCTTATCCATGTTGCAGAGCCTTAAGCAAATGTTCAAAATGCTGCTTTTCTGTGTCTTTTGTGATATAAATATATTGTGCACAGTGTGACTGGTTTTCTTCCAGTAACTTGCATGGAGGGTTTATTGAATTTTTCCGTGTCTTAAAAGGGGTTTTTTTTTGGGGTTTAAAAAAAAAAAAATTAAACCTTGGGCCCCTTTTTTAAAAAAAAAACAAAAAACCCGATCCCTTCCTCCCCGCCTCGATTCCAGTGCTCATCTTTGGTTTTGTTTTTTTTATTTCCATTGGGCCGTCACCCCAAAATTGGCTACAGCGGTCATTTGCCTCTTATTACATCATTGTTCAGATTTGTTCACTTCCAAACAGCGATGTAAATGAATGGCACATGACCTGTGCAGCCATGGCGGAAGGCGATTATAGGACTTTATTGCTTTAACGTGGCCCCAAGAAAATGTTGTTTTTTTTATTATTTTTTTTTTAGGAACTGAAAAACTCCTTTTACAAAATGGCTGCAGATGAATATTCATGAAGGGTTCAGCCCTTGCTTATCCCTGTTTTTATTAAGTAACTTGTTCAATTATGTGCATTAAGCCACTTTGCAGCTTCAGCCTTTAGACTCATTTTAAATAGAAGCCAACCCTTTAGTTGCATTTTCTTCAAGATTAAAATTACTGAAAAAAATACATAAATAAAATACACTTACAAAGTAAAGGATATAATTAACCTGAATGCCCACAACGGAATATATCCTATACGAACATGGATTACATCCCAAAATAAGCCAACAAGGATGAGATAACAGGTGTTTGTCACCCAAAATTCAGCGAGTCCTTTACCAACACATATGTCGTAGGTCAGCAGGGGATATCAAGCGAGTTCAAACTGGGTTCGCTCCATATCTGGCGGGTACCGGCTGTTAATTACAGCTGACGCCCACTGCTAATGCCTGCTGGGTCCGGAGATTACCCTTATTTACGCCTCTTACCAATTGGTAAAAGCGACTGTGGCATCTGATTAAAGAAATGTTGTAAGATGATAACGAAATGTGAAGGCAGCCAGGGGCTTAAAGGGGTTTTATCGTTTGAAGCTTTCGCACACCTGAGCTGTCTCGATCTGTTTCATCTTCAAATCCAGGGGCGAGTCTCTTCTCTCAGTAGGTGTGTATCTCCTCCCAGGAGGCGAGTCTCCCCTCACTGAAGAGTTATAGGAAAAGAAACTCCACGGCAACAAAGTTTCAAGGAGGTCCTTAAACGCGCTTAAGGCCGTGTTCACACGGCTTATTCAATCCGTAATTGCGAGCCGGATTGCGGGTCGCAATTCCCGGGTTGAATAAGGGGAGCTGCCCGCCGGCCCCCTAGGGCAATGCATTATTACCCGGCGCGTGTCTCACTTTCTCCCCCCCCCCCCGCGGCGGATTCGCCGAGCTAGGCATGAGCGACGGAATCCCCTGTTTTTCTATAAGAACTTTTGGATTACCGTAATTACTGCGACGGATTGGAGCCGTACTGCAGCGCAAATCCGGCGCGCAGAAGCAATCCGCGGCGAAATAACGTGGAAGGGCCCCCCTAACCCTTTAAAAAAGAAAAATAAAACAAAAAACCAACTATTTTAAAAGTTGATTTATTTAACCCCTTCCTGAATTGGAGTAGGCTTACGCCCTAGGGGAAGGATTCCGCAAAGGAGGATGTAGTCCGGGTGGCCAGCCCGATCGCGACAGGAACCAGGGGAAAAATTCCCGCGACTTAGGGCCCACACCCCCCGGCCGGGTGAGTATCTAGCTGTCAGTTATATGCTGGTGCCGCTTTTTTAAAAAAATAAAAAAAAAAAAAAAACACTCCCAGGAATGCTGTATTTTTTTTCAAAATGCCCCCAAAAAAACCTTTAAAAAAAGTGTTTCAAAGCAGCATAGCCCCCAAAAAAGGTACTAAAAAAAACGTCAAATCATCCACAAAAAACAAGCCATAATCGTCATATACAGAAAACTGAAAAGTTATGGTGTTGAACGGACAAATAAAAACGCAATTTTTTTTATAGCCCTTTTCTATTGTGTAAAAGTAATAAAACAAAAAAAAAAACTTTTAAAAACTTATCATTGAAATTGTACCCCCCCTCCTTAGTAAAGTTATCCGTCATTTATCTGCAGGGGCGAACGCTGTAAAATTGAACCCCCAAAAAAAAATGGGGAATTGCGGTTTTCCCCCCCTTTTCATAGCCCAAGCAAAAAAAAAACCACTTGGGAAACCGTGCCCCCAAAAAATGTACAATACACCCTATGAGATCTATGAGGCGTGCTGAATCCAAAATGGGGTGACTTCTGGAACTTTGGGGGCTTTGTAAATGCGACATGGCCACACCCAAAAAACTGGCTCAAAAGCCAAATAACACCCCCTCCTTTACACCCTGCCATGCCCCCCCAAATGGCAGTTTACACCCATGTAGGGTATTCCCAATTTGGAAGAAAATTGGTAACAAAGTTTTGGGTGCTTTTTTTTTTACCAAGAGGCTTTGTAAAAATTAAACTTTTCGCAAAAATTGAGATTTTTGGGAAAGCTAAAAAACGAAAAAAATGTAGTGACAACCTGTGGTGTCGTTATGCAAAAACTACACCCGGGGGATATTTTCCCTTTAAGGGGTTTGTTTTTCCCAATAGGGGGTCTTTTTAGGGATTTTTTTAAGTTTTTTAGCACTTGGGGGTTCCGCAAACCTGAATGGCCCAAAAATAAATTGTAATGAAAAGGGGGGCCCCAAAGTCAGTGGGTGCCCCTCCTTTTTTGGGGGTTTTGGGGTTTGACCCAAAAAATGACTAGGGCCCATTGGGTATTTGAAAACGGAGAATCTGGGGATCAATTTTAAGTTGCTTTCCCTACCCCAAATTTAGTATTTCTTGTAAAATTGTTTTAAAAAAAATTAAAAATTGCAAAAAAAGTAAAATTTTTGGGGAAAAATTTCAACCCCCCTTTTTGTTTTAAATTCCCTGTGAAAATCTAAGGGTTAAAAAAACTTCCAATTTGGTTTTGAATCTTTAAGGGGTTATTTTTGTGAGGTCATTTAGGGGTATTAACATACGGTAATCAAAGTCACGTTAAAACTGGACTGGTCCCTAAAAAATGTATTTGAAAATTTTTCTTAAAAAATTTGAAAATTACTACTAAATTTTTAGCCCCTAATGTAAAAAAAAAAAAAAAGTTTTAGACCTTAGGCTAAATAAAAATGTAATGAAAATGGCCCCCAGAGTCCAGAGGTGCTCCCCCTTTTCTGGGGGGTTGTGTTGAGCCAAAAAAAATGCACTGGTCCACTTGGGATTCTTTTGAAAACGGCAGAATTGGGGAATCAATTTAAGTTGTTATTTCCCGATCACTTTACTGTATTGTGTGAATAATGTATAAAAAAATTTAAAAAATCCAAAAAAGGCCCGTTCCAGGCTTATTTGCCCCTATTTGCCGACTTGGGGGATCGCAATCCCTCGGCAAAACCGTCGAAATAAGTCACAGCCCTTTTTTATTGATTTCAATTGAAATAAGTTTCGTGTTCACCGGGTAGTTCATCCGGTTGCCGCCGCGGATTGAAGACGGCAATTTCCGGACGGAAAAAAAAAATTCACATGTCAATTTTTTCCCGGGCGGGTTTTACCCCCCTAAATGATTGTAGATGGGGAAAACCGGGGAAAAAATCGTTACAAAAAACTGCCAACCCCTTTGTGGGGCGTTTTTTGCAACGATTTCAATGATTTCAGAACGTATTTACATCGGAAATGTTGAAATAGTTCTGAAATAAGCCGTGTGAACGGGCCCCCAAAAAGTGAAATTTTAAAATTTTACTTCCCCCTTTGTTTAATTTTTGTGAAACTCTAAAGGGTTAATAAACTTCCTAAATGCGGTTTTGAAAACTTTAAGGGGTGTTGTTTTAGATGAGGTATTTATGGGGGTTCTAACATACAGGTCAATCAAAGTCACGTTAGACCTGAACTGGTCCCTAAAAAAAAAAGTATATTGCAAAATTTTTTTGAAAATTCTACTAAATTTTCCCAAGCCCCTAATGTGTAGAAAAAAAAAAGAATTTAAAAAAAATTAGGCCAAAATACAGAGAATATGGTGATGCTGTTCTAAACTATTTTAAAATGGAAAAACTATCTGTTTACAGCGAAATTTTTTGACGTTTGAAAAATTTGGGAAATTTTTTAAATT